>JBCAUA010509845.1:0-16966 GCA_038406235.1 Peronia verruculata | reverse complement strand
GAGAGAGAGAGGGGGGGTAGGAAGGTGAAGGGATTGGAGGGGGTGATTTACAAAATTTGTATCTTGATAAAATCATGTCACGTCAATATTTTTACAAATATGACTCCAAAATCGTTCCTTTAGTTTCAATAGTATAATTAGGCCTAATACAAGAAAATGAAAAATATCATTCTCAAATGAATTGACTGAAATTGAATTTTTGTCTACCTGTGCTATGATGTTAAATATAGAATTGTATACAGGGTGGCTGAAAAGTATCTCGTTTTTTTTTTTAAAGTTTAATTATATGCATTTCCTGCTATTTTTTGTCTCAAAATTTATTTATTATTTTTTAATTTTTATCTTGGATGTATTGTGTTTGCTCTTTAATCATGAGAATGTAATTTATTTGCATCTGTCTTTCAGTTTGATTATTGTTTCTGAAATTTTAAAGCTTTACAAGCATCACTGAGCATTTCCTTGGCGGCACGTTAGGACGTTTGGACATCTGCTCAAACAAAGGGAAAAATCAAAATGTAGAGACAGTACAAACAGCTTAAATTTTAACATCAACATTACAGATCGAACACAGAAAAAAATGACACAAAAATTACAATGAATCAATAATTTTGCTAATTATTTTAAAATAGGGAGTGACCTTTCAAATACCCTTATATTGCTTGTATGTCTGTGGGGAGGGGGGATATACAAGCATTATAATAATAATAATAATACAGTATAATAATAACAATAATAATAATCTTTATAGGAACAACAGATGTACCAACAATGGAGGGCAGCACAATGTATGTTGTGGTCCTGGTCATCACTTTAACCCTAGTCTTTTTGTGGAAGAGAATCACCAGAAGCAATCAACTTGGCAAGCCGGTACCTGGGCCGCCATTGCTCGAGGGCATGCGAGGTTTTGTCAAGGGTAGCGTGGACAACACCCTGTTTATGCATCTCCCAGTCTGGGCAGAGAAATATGGGAACATCATGCAAGTAGATTTACTGATCAGGAAAATCGTCCTTGTGAACGACGCCAGTACTTTCAGAAGACTGGTCAAAGAAGTCGAGCTCCGAGATTTCACGAATGATCGACCACCCACGTTTTTCGCTGACCATTTCTTTGGAGGTCCTAAGGATATCTTTCTGGCAGATTTTAGTCCAGAATGGCAGGTGAAAAGGAAAATATTCCACTCAATCTTGCATTTCTACGGCGAGGGCCGCAGTCATTTTGAACAGCTGATGATAAAATCTCTCAATGATTTCACGAAGACCATGAAAGATAAAGAGACAGTGACGATGCCAGGCAAAATCAGGGAGTACACTCTTCTTCTGCTTAGCTTTCTCCTGGATGGAGATGTCGGTGCAGCAAAAGGGAACACCGACAAACTTATGGCAGTGAGTGATTGGTCCAATAAAATATTTATGGTCCAAAATGAGACTCTCTTACAGTCTTTTCCGTTCTTATCTTGGATTCCAGGACTTCCTTTCAAGAAATTGACAAACGAGACATGGAAAGCCATGGAAAATATGCATGCTGCATATTTCTATGAAGCTAAGAGAACATACAGCCCAGATTACATGAGAGGTCTGATAGACGAACTGTTCGCCAAACAGCAAGAACTTCAAACACAAAAAAGCAGCTTTCAGTTGGAGGATGAGTCAATCAAGGCCATAACTGTGGATATAATTGCTGCTGCATATCTGACTACCAGCTCTACCCTCTCTAGTCTATTCCTGTATCTTATCAAGCACCAAGATGTTCAGGATCGAGTCTATCAGGAAATCGAGAAAATCATTGGGAATTCTACGCCAAGTTTTCACCACAAACAAGACATGCCTTATACAACAGCTGTAATCTTGGAGACTCTCCGCATTTCCAGTGTTGTATCTCTCCCCATACCACACATGACAAGGAAAGATATATCCTTTGATGGATTCTTCATCCCAAAATCGACCGTTGTCCTCCTTAATATGTGGTATATCCATAATCGCCACGACATATGGGATGACCCTTTAACTTTCAAGCCTGACAGATTTCTTGACGCTGATGGTCAGCTGTTGGATAGCAATCACGATGTCCATAAGAATCTGATTCCCTTTGGAAGCGGACGTCGTGCTTGTCCGGGAGAAAATTTTGGCAAGTCTCGAATCTTCCTGTTCACCACATTTATGATTCAGAACTTCCAGTTTTTGCCTGACGAACAAGAGGAACCTTTGCCTTCCTCAGATCCGAGAGACTGGACTCCTCAACAAATTCTGTGTCCAGAAAACTTCAAATGCAAAATTATGTCCAGAACTAATATGTGAACTGTTGTTATTTGTCAAGTTTGTCCAGTTAGGTTTTAGCTGAACATAGCTAGATCTATATATAGAGAGAGATAAGATCTGATTCTCTAGTTGTTGTTGTTGTTGTTTTGTTTTTTCATTGTTTCTTTTTTATTTTTTAAAGAAGAATTAAAATTCAGAGAGAATGTTGGTTTTTTCACAATACGAAACTTTTATTTTGCTTCCACTGAAAAAAAACAAAAAAATGTCACTCTTACAGATGTAAGAGTTTTATTTATGTTCAGTAAATTTTCAGTTATATAATAAATGTACAGAAAACCACAAGCACTATAATAATATATCATTTATATGTGTCAAGTTCATATTTCAGCTTTTGATGATAATCTATTTAAATTTTTCGCGCTAAAATGTTTTTTCATGGGGTTTCAGACATTCAATGAATTCTTTTCCTATAATATATTTCAGCAAACAAAAGTGTTGATCTGTTATTCTGCTGTGTCATTTATATTCCTATGTTTTGGGAAGCCAAAATAGGTGAATTCATAGATCCTAAACACAATGATGAGTCCAGACGAGCCCTCTTCCTTCCAGATGAGTCCTCTGTACGTTCTAAGTGAAACAGATCTATATTTCTGAATGAGTAAAGAGCTAATATACAAGAGCCAAATAATAAAGATTTAATGAATGTACAACAATAAAAACAGAAGTTGTTATGAGTAAACACATTTCAAGATATAAAGCTGTCTACGTATATGAGAGGATACTACTGGCATGATTTCATTAACTGTATAGCAAATCAAGTAAGTGTTTTATGGGCTTATTCACTTATATGTAAGAGTCTGATTCAATCATTTTGACCCATCTGTAAACTATGACTCGAACAAATTTACAGAAATATCTTCAAAATATCTCCAGTTTAGAGTTGTTTCGGAAAACATATATTCAGCTCTAGAGGGAAGTAATAGCATCTAGAAAGAGATCAGCAACAAAACTATTATATATATAATATATCATATTATATTCTGTTTTTATTTTCATCATGTGAGAGAGTTTTGTATTCATGATCGCTTAATGATTTATAGCAATGCTTTTCACACCACCATAAAATGCACGATATCTTATGAAGATACGAAGTCACAGCTTAATTTCAATTTTCACATTACTTGAATAAGTGCAATGATCATCTCACAGGATGCCTTGTTGGGGCTGTATGTCTATAAACCGATAATTACTTCCACATGCGTGTTGCAGACCTTCCCAATTTAATTTGCAAAAACATGGCCAACATGCATTTTGTTCTTTAAAATTTTATTTTTTTTAGTTCATTGTCAATTTTAGCACATATAGATCTACGCTTTGTTAGAGCGGTGAGACAAGCAGTATGGGCGATTATTATGACAACAACAATGGTTTAGCAGCTTCACAGCTCTACATAATCAATATTTTTTTTTTTTTTTTTTCTTCTTGTATAACATAATGGCATGTTATGTTTTAATTATTTGCAATTGTGCCTTCATATCCATTTACAGAATCGCAAATTCATTTTGTTTCTTTTACGCTTTAGTTTGCATATATATATATATTTGGTGCAATACACCCCATATGTCTTTAGACTGACAGTAATAAACATAACATAAATGTGAACAACATGGTTGCTTTTACAATATTGTATTTCATAGGACCCTTTATAACATTATTATTTTCTATTCTGCTTTTATTTCATCACAACATCTAGCATGAAAGAAATGTTGACAATCAGATTGTCAAACAGTCAACTAGACATAACAAAAAGAAACATTTGGATATAATGAAATAATTTCTTTTGCAACATGTTTTTGTTCAATCTTCCCTTACTTTTGTTTGTTGCTTATGTGTATGTGTTTGCTTGTATATGTTACATGTGTATGTGCATGCACATGTATATGTTTATGTGTGTGCGTTTGTGGTGTTGTTGTTGTTTGTGTCCATTTTTAAAAGATCTGTACTAAAATTGGTATTTTTACAACTACAAAACAATTGACCATTTAATTTCTGTCAGACATTGGAGTTTACCTTGGAATGACCTATCGCCAAACTATGATGATTTCCTATCTTCTACACTCTGCTAAAAAGTTGATCCCGTGTTGTTAACTACTAGTTGTTTGCAAACTGACTGGACTCCTACTATCAAAAAAAGAAAAATAATAATAATATAATAAAAATGGTTATTTAAAGTACCTGAGTTAACTAAGCTTATCATGGACTATGAAAAATTGTTACTTCATTTCCTAATAATACCCCATGTTTGGAGATGCTACCTTATCATGGCCATATATAGTGTCTTCAATGTCTCATAAAAGCAAAGAACGCTGCATGTGGAGTGACACATTTCAGAAAAACACTAACACCACCAGAAAAAAAACACCTCAAATGAGCAGGTTACCATGACCCTGGATGCAATTTACTGAAAAAATAGACTCAAATGGTTCAGACATATTCATTTAGTAGCAGCATCTTACTGTTTAAGAGACACAACACAGACTGAGCTCACAGTAGAATGTTGCATGGCCTGAAGAAGTCTTTGATAGTAGTAGGTCCTAAACCGACAGTATGTACTTTTATGTTAACATCAATGTCTTGAGATGGACACTATTATAACTTCCCTGAACTTCTTTACGGTACTACAGGTGGAAGAAGAAAAACAGCCTGTCAAACCTTCTTGTAAGCGCCTGATACAAGTAAGAACAAACTTCAGTCCGATCAAAAACAATTGGTATAAGTAATATAACCCTATCTTTAACCATCTCAATACTATTAATACTAACTGCCAAAGCTATATGAATTCAATTGCAAAACTGCCATTTATTACTGAAAGTCTTGTCGATCTACATGTAGTTTATGCCTGCATGCAGCCGTCACTCTATCTTCCTCTTGGGACTTTCCCCTCTTCCTCCTTTCCTCTCTTTTCCCCTCCTCTTTTCTCCTCTCTTCCTCTCTCCTCTCTTCTTTTCTCCTCAGCTCTTCTCTTCTCCTCTCTTGTGTTTCCTCTGTTCTCCTCTCCCTTCTTTTCTCCTATCCTCTACTCTACACTTTCTCTCCTCTTCTCAAGAACATCAGAAGCTCTCTCAGCATACTGTGTAAATGTAATCACCATGTTAGGCATATATAGCATTATTGTGCTGATGTGCCGTTAAACTCCATCACAAACAAGCTCTTTCAGCTGAAGTTATGATCCAGTTTCTTCCTAACCAGTGTAGAACATGCATGAATCAAAAGAAATGGACATCTCTTTCAACACACACACACAAAAAAAATCACAATATAGAAATCTGACAGACTGAAAAATCTGTATTACGTGGAATCATTCCATCTTAATATATAATACTACTGGCCAACATTTCACCGAGAGCCTGATCTCTACACCCTCTGTCAGCTTGCCACTCTCTCTATTTTTTTTTAGATATAATTTTTTTCTGGTCGTTATTGTTACGTCTGCAGCCTTTCAATCCTAAGAAACTAACAACACTTCAGTTACAAGTGCATACCCTGTTTGGTCAGAAGAAATATTTAAGGAAAGAAATTTTTCTCAGACAACACCATCTCTCCTTATGCCACGGACAAACACATGGATCATTCATAACAAAACTTTTAAAATATACTTGCCCTTATCCTAAAGTCAGGCATTCATATCCAAGAAGCCAAGGTATCCTTGAAAAAGGCAAGCTTGCTCTAAATTTTTCTTATCATTGGGATTCAAACATATCCATGCAGACATGATTGATATTTATACTAAATCATCTGTCCCAGTGTATCTTAAATACCAGAAGGAATCAATCAAATCAGCTGACTCACCATAAACATTTCCGAGTTCTGATGATATTTATGGGAAGTCTCAAAATCGGGTAATAATACATGCAAAATTATTTTTAACTACAAAATAGCACATTCAGTGATCAAACATCAGGTTTAAAGAATAAACAATTTAAAAATCCCATTTCACAAGGAAACTGTCTTCCAAGAGAAATTATATTGAAGAAAAAAAATTTTTAAAAAGAAAGAAAAAAATAAAAACAACATAAAAATTATATTACTTATCAAAGTTTATTCATGAAATGCAACAATGATTCATTGTTGATAATTTAGTCTCAGTTGCACACTGACATGCACACCTGAAACAATGGGAAGACTCTATAAATTTAGGTACATTTTAATGAATACCTAATGCCTAGAATAAAAAAAATAACTCACATCAATCTATCACTGAGCAAACATCAATAATGAGATTTCTCAATGAAAAAACAAGCAAGAACATTCACAGAGAGCAGACTATATTGTGAGAAAAAAAAAAAAAATCCTCACCTGAAACAACTGTGGAGTTTTAAAGTTGTTTTAATAATATATAAGTGTAATCTGTGAAATACTTTACAACCAGCATATTTTGATAATTAAATTACAGATATTCTGTATTAATGAGGAAAACTGTTAAAAACTTCAGAAAAAAAGATGTCTGATTATGTATAAATATCATTTAAAAATAAAGAACGACTTGCAAAACAAAAATTTTGGTAATAGACAGAAGTCCTGCAATAGTGGATTTTAGTTTAAAGAGAACTGGATTTCTTATTATGTCAAAAATGAAAATATTTTTGCATAGAAAATTATTAGCGAAGTTGCTTGGATTTGGCTTGTCTCTAATGTCAAGGCGCTTCGTTTATACTTTCACGTACCACATTCCAACATGGTGAAAGATCATTACAATGACTGACATAATATGGAAAAAATCTATTCGCTGTCATGTTTAACAAGCATCTAGAGAATTAAAACACTTCATCAGAAGAAAACACAGTTTCCATTCCTCCATCAAACATGTTAATTCATACATGTGAGATAAATGATGAAGAAATCTGTTCATCAGCATAGTTTCTATACTAATAATTAACATCATTGCAGTAATTATTCCTATCACTTAATACACAGTTTTTATAATTAATAGAAAGACTGGATAAAAAATGTCTGGATCTAATATAAATCTGGTTATTGAAATGATACAATGAAAAAAAAAAAGAACATTTATCAAAACCATGCAGAAATTTTTTTTTTTTTTTTACAAAGATATCTACCTTCAATCTCAAGAAATGAAGAATGACATATGTTTGTCCCATTTCTAATGTCAATTAAAAACAACAACAAATTTTAGCAATGAATCAAAGTCACTGAAACACACAAAAAAAATGAGATAATATCAGTCTTCTCATAACTAAAATGATAAATAGTTGACTAGAAAATTGCATCTATTTACTGTTTTGTGAAAATGAATGCTTGGAGTCTGGTATGTAAATTTCAAGTAAGCAATAAAAGATAAAAAACTGTGACATAAAATAGAGAAAAATTTTATTTAATTAGATTATCGATACTGTGAAGCAGCTGAAGATGACAAGCAACAGAACTGTGCAGAATGATGGATATAAATTGGAGAGAATATCAAGTTTTACAAAACAGACACTTCAGCACTCCTTTTTTTTTGCTTACATCTTTGTTGCTGTTGTTGCTTGTTAGAATCCTAAATGATTTCTAATTTTTTCAAAGCAACAGAGTTAAAAAAAAAAAAAAAAAATTTTTTTAAAATAAATAAAAGGGAAACAAAAGTTTCAGGTAAATAATGCCCAAACCATAATAATGACATATTTAACTTGAATTTACATAGCACCCTTCTCAGAAGGAAGCTCAAGAGATTCACTCATTACATAAAAACTTATTACTATTCTGTCCATGTTTTATATGTGAGATACATTAATCAATCACTGCAAAAAATATATACCTACAAATCAAACATACGAGAGTAACACTCATTCTAAATTGCACATTACCTATCTGATGACATGTTCACATTGACTATGTTAATTATGGTTTTTAGAACACTTTTATGATGAGCTAATGCCTGTACTTCAGTTTGGTCACTGAGATAATGTGTGGCAGAAGGTATGTTCGTTTAAAAAATTTGATTTCTGTTTTACAATGTTTATCACTCGTTTCTGAAAGTACTGTTCAATGAATATTATACCAAACATGACAGATATCATTGGTGTGTAAGGAATTGAATTCAATGAAGAATCAACTAGAATCAATATTTGATTACTGTCATCAGTTCCTACACAAAACTAAGCAAAAAAAAAAATAATAATAATTACCTCGCATAAAACCATTCTTTATGTGCATTTTTTCAACTTCTTTCAATTATATTTCATCGCAAAACTTAAAATTCCTGATTTCCACTTGATAAAATCTGAAAGTTATCAAGTATTATTAAAGTGATTAAATCAGTGACAATCGTATCAAGGAATAAGATAAAACATATTTTGTACAAAATGGCCGCGCTTTTAGAAAACAACTTTCAATAGATCTTGAGACTGTAAGAGAAGAGATAAATTGGAAAACAAAAGCTGAAGGCCAAAGGGTGGGTCAAAAATTAAAAACATGTCATTGCATCTGGGACTTCACATAGCTGCCCCACTGATGAAACAACTGGCAAGTAAGTTCATACTTAACATCACTCTTTGGATGTACAGATGCGTAATGAGACATATAATTTATTTTTCGTACAGAGTAATAGTTAGATCTAAACGACTGTGCTTGTCTCAGCACAAATATAGGATCCATCGCCATGTATAATTTTACATTCACATCTCAGCCAAATATGGCAAAAAAAAAAAAAATAAAAAAATAAAATAAAAACTGCCTGTAGTAATCAAATGCCACAAAAACAACATAACAAACTGGAACACACTCTATGACCAGGATCAATACACTTGACTATCAATCCTCATCACAGCACCAATAGAAGTCGCTGCTCACAATAGCACCAATAACACTTTCACTGAGATGGAAGAATGAAGATATATATTATTGCTCATCCAAAGCTTCAAAACAACCAGATAAAGAAAGCTCAATAGATTTATACAACAGCCATTCCAGTATTAAATGTCTGCATCGATTATCTACTTGAATTTGCTGACCTTTTCCAAATTAGGACATGCCTCTTTGCGACCAGTTACTATTTGTGACCAGTTACTAATTAAATATGTATTTCATGACAACTATCGATTAATTTCCGGCAAGAGCTGTCTTGAGCATTTTCTTTCTCAGTTAATTAAATTGTGCATACAACTGTACAGCAATATACATTTTCATGCCAATGTTCTAATGTATCTTCTTCTCATTTGTTGGCTGCACAACATGACAAGTTTCTGTTGTTTTTCTTTTTCTAAAGTAAAAATGAGTTCAACTATCTGGCAATGATTAAATATTGATGGTTAATTAAAACAGATTATCGTGTGATGTAACCTGCAGGAAAATCTGGAAGAATGGGAGGCAATCTTGCATACTCTGTATGCAGATAATTTTATTAGCAAAACAAGAGGAGATCATCCTAACTTAAAATTGATGTAGAGAGAGCGACCTGTACTTCACATGATGTGAACAGCATTTATCTCAACTTCCTAGATTTTCATTTTAGTCCTCCTATAAACCATTAATCAGTTCTGTGGCTTCCACAACAATCAGTGACATCGTAAACAACTAGTATAGAACCACAGCAAATGTCTGATAATTTGAGTACTATTCTGAGAATTTGTCCTTCCTAATATGTTCACTGATCAATTTGACATGTCTTATATGTGAGCCAGCACCATAAATCTCAAGACAGGTCACACTTGGATGGTTATTCTTTGATGCAGCTTAAAAGTATCAGATTTCATCTCTAATTTGATACTAACAACACATCAGTGAAATCTAATCATCCTGTGCAAAGTTATATGATATTGGAAACACAAATTCCTCTCCAACAAGTTAAAAAAACAGTTTTCCAGAAAGATAGCAATGAGTTTTTTTGTTGTTTTTTTTTTTTTTGTGTTTGGCATGATAGTCATCTCTTTATTCCCCACCCACCAACACTTAAAGTTAATATTTATGCATGAGTTTAGCATGATTATGCAAAATGATTGATAAAATCTCTTCAAAAAGTTGATATATCTACAGCCAATGAGATCCACAGAGAATCAGGAATATGGACACATTTCACAGATTACCTTGACAGATTTTGCTGAATGAATCAGATACTTTAAAAATCAAAATGGTTTAAGTATGATCGGCAAAAATGGCTAACCTTACATATTTCATCAAAACTCAAAACAATCTCAGAAAATCAATTGCTAATCTTTGAAGGCACTTTCCTTTGCTTGGGCAGTGGCAGCTTGCATTGAGGTTTGTGGTACTGGCTTACACATTATTATATCTATTTCTTTTCCTACTTAAATCAATTGACTCTTGCAGTTTATACATCACACAATGATTTAGAGAAAAAAAAAAAAAATTCAGAGTAATATATTTCAGACTTCAAACAACAAACTAAATACCACAACAACATTTCTGAAAAGCTGCCATGGCACTGTTGTACACTCTCCAGGGTGGGAATCATACTTTACATAAAATTAAAAACAGTAGTGAAAAAAAAGACTTTCATTTTCTGCACCCAAATATAAACAAATTCATAAGCAAATTCAATTCCTCATCTCTCCCTCTCTACCTGGCTCTGGGATAGTTTGTATGCATCACAACCTCATCTGAATCGCCACATTTACAAATCCTCTCTTACTGGCTCCTGTTCCTTTGTCTTCTGATGTTCCTCTACTTGTTGTAAAGTCTTGCGTGCCTGTAACACACCAAACAGAATGTATAGATTTTTACTTCCTTTATTATCTTTCTCAAAGCATTATAGACACCTACTGTCTTGCTGATTTCACTGTCAGTATTAGCAATAATGTACCTATGAGAAAAATTTTCAGATGTTACTAATAAAAGGCTGTTTGAGAATAATTATATTTATAGATGGTAGTGTTTTCTTTATGTCACTTCACAAGTGAAGAGTGAAAAATCAAGCTCTGCAAGTTAATTTAAGCAATACTGTGGTTGATAAATTATTAACAAACAATGGTAGCTTGTTACTTTCATACAGGAAATAGACTTCCTGTGACTGAGCTGCTTATAAAGAAAAGCCTAATCAGCACTGTCACCTAAACAAAGAAAACTTCAGTGTTTAAACTTTCAAAGCTTGACTGGCACATACATAATGTGTATGTTATTTGTCTGTGAGCTTCACAATTCAAAATTTCATGTTTTCAAAGCTCACAAGGGAGAGGTCATTTGGAATTGTTATGTTAACCTTCTTAAGATTCCCTAGCCTCGTATCTCCCATGATTCAAATTTTGACAATAAATCCATGATGAATCACAAATGTCTTCCACTTTACAAGAAAACTTCTGATTTATTTCATGTTCAGTTTTGGTCTTAACTCACACGTGACCTTTCCCATAAATGTTGCGGGTAACCGAAATCGACGCAACGGACCTTCCCCGCACTCTTTGCGGGATAAGAGAAGAATATTAATAACGGCTATTCATGTCCCGCTTCACTTGCGGTATTGGTTTCGTACGCTAGCTTTATGTTTTGTTTCGTTTCATGCGAAGTTTCACCGGAATCGACCGATAACTTTTAGAGATACGATTATTTAAAAACAGCGACTGTGCACCAGTACGAAATCCAAGCTTCCGTTGTTGCATTCAACAAGTACAGAGAAAATAGCATGTTGAGACTGTTGTAAAAATGACTTCAAAACGGAAACAAAACATTTTTCAATTGTTTGAAGGATCTAGTGAAGAGTCTGACTACTATTATGATTCTGATATTGACCCAGAATTTGTGCCGAGCCCTCCCAAGAGCTCTAGATCTAGATCTAGCGATCTTACCGATCTTAGACTTACTGCTTCTACTTCTTCTAGTTCTACTTCTAGTTCTGTGAAAGGCAAGGGTAAAGGCAAGGCCAGTAAGACTATTACTGGAGAGTCTAGTGTCAAACGGTCTAAAGTAAGCTATACTGTGTGTGCTGCTTCATCTCATGAGGCAGAAACTTCCACTAGATTAGCTACTCAAGATAGTGATTATGAAGATGTCAATGAAGATGATAATAAGTGTTCCAGAAATTTTTGTGATTGGTTAAAAAAAAGTGCATTTTGTGAAAATTCATTTAAAAAAAAGTATTCAATCCAATAAACTGTGATTTTGTTTATTGTATTGTTTCATTTATTGCCTGTTTTGTGTGAGAATTTCAAATGGATTGGTTAATAAATGTAGGTGTGACAATTTTTTTAAGTACCCCCTAAAACCCTGGTCCTTAAGAGTTGTTCTGCTGAAAAAGGCTGGTCTCAAGTGAGTTAACTAAATACTAGGTTTTCACAAAAGGCACCCACATCATTACAAAACTGCCTATGTCAATTTATGGCCACCTTGAGTTCGAGCCACAGCTGAACACTTTGAGTCTTTGACCACACTGTTCTCAAAGAACTGTTTCCAACGTTGAATTTCCTCAAAAGATTGCACCATTTGAAATAAAGTGTGTGATGATATCTCGTGAAATGAAACAGCTTTTCCTATTTTTCTTAATACAGCCAAAACTAACTTTGGCAGTTATCTCGTCCGCATGAGGAAATACTGTTAGACATCTATAACTATAACAAAACAAACAAACAAACATAAAATGGTCTTTTAAGGGCTTCATTAGATCCATAGTGTATTCTCACATGAATATGAGCCAACTCCTTAAAATTGGCATTCATGGTAAACCACAAGGCCAGGGCACATCTCTGTCCACTCTTCACTGCCCGCACACCATGATAATCGCCAGCATTGAAACCCACTAGACGTCCACACTTAGGTCTGACGGACACCTAGAAGATGTATTTAAGAGTGCATGATGATGTCATATGTATTCACAATTGTAACAAACTGATACACAAATCTTTCAAACACACAAACTATAATCAGCATTCTGTAAATCCTGTACAAATATGAATCCAAACAACAGTACAATGAAACAAATATTTAAAAAAAGGAGGGGAGGAGGCGTGAAATAAAAAAAAAGAAATTACATCAAAGACAAGCATTCATGACAACAGGTTCTTCAGACTGATGAATGCTCAAGTTAGAATTCTCATTCTTCATGAAGTTCAAATCTGAAAATCATTTTTATGGAAAATTTATTTCCTAAAACACTATGCATAGATCATTAATAGAAACTAATGAGGTTCTCCATTGTTTCCTACTTTGGTGTGGCAAGAAGCTAATGATGTACTACAAACATATTATAAAATTACAATATTACTGTCAGACTGGGAACTAATAAAATAATTTAAGAAAAACAAATAACACAGAAATCTATAAAGAACTTGACGGTGATGGTTAAATTTGCCAAATTTTCGAGTCAATTTGACTCTTCGTCAGGGCAATAATGAAAACATATAAAATGCAAATAGGGTATTGCTGTACACGAAAGAAAATGTTAATAAAATGATATTTATTTTATGTAAAAGAGAGGTTTTTTCAATGTTGTTTGAAAAGGAGATTAAAACATACATTATTAGGGCAATTAAATTTTTACAACTCTTGATGTGGCGTAACATATCGTGATAATTTCAACATCTTGTGAATCTCTTCCATGGCAAGAAGAAAACACCCTTACACTGCTTGTTTTTTATCCTTCTCTTGTGACTGGTTAAAAACAATTTCCTTTTAAAGTTATCCATTTCAAGTGGGGGTTTTTTCCCCCTTCCCACCCCTCCTCTCCACCCCACCCCGGTGTTTCGTTGAAGTACATTCCCACTGGAGAAAACAAAATTCATTAACAGATATACCTCAGTGGAGAACAGAATAATTTAATTTACTGTCTCCATCTAGCCAGTCGTGTACTGGGGATGGTCTCAATTTGCGCAATAGAGAGCTGTGTCAAGTGTGATGCTTATGTTATGGTTGAATTTGCAATACAAAAACAAGTAAGAGAGGATGTTTCCGTTTTTAATCGTCTGTTGCTGTTGTAGTTCTTGTTGTTGTTGTTGTTGTTGTTGTTGTTGTCGTTGTTGTTGTTGTTGTTGTTGTTGTTGTTCTTGTTCTTGTTCGGTTGAAGAATAATAACTTTTTTTTTTCAGATGCTAGTATTGATGAAAAGATTTGCAACCGGCTTACTTTTACTTCAAGATTTCTTTTGGCTTGATAGAAATCTATGATAGTACAGTGTCTCTGAGGATGAGCTCTCTTGCCAGGTATAGTGTAACCAGCAGGCCTTGTTGGTACTACCTTGTCGGGCTGATGCCCCCCCCCACACACACACACGCACGCACGCACGCACGCACACACACACACACACACACACACACATAATACACACACGCGCGCTCCTGGCGCGCCCACAAAATCATTAACCATCAGTTTGAGCGACTTACATGAGTTACCAGTAACAATACTGTTACACTACTGATGAAAATAACATGTATCCAGAGGTAAACTCATTCATTTCCTTGTTTCATGTGTTTGGTATTTCATGATTTATCACTTCCTGTTTGTGTGTCACCTGTTGATTATCACCGCATTCAGTTAAGCGAACTTGGACCGTGATATGGACATCGTATGAATAGAGATACGTTGCTGGACACACATTTGCAAGATAGGATTGTAGACAATCTGCGTCTCTGTGGGGAAGGGGCTCGCGGAAGGGTTGAACTGTTAATTAATTATCTAGACAACGCACTATCATTGGGACTGAATGACGACAAAAATATAAAGGGGTGATCTTAGAAAAACCCAAGTGTGTACATATTAATTTAGTATCAACTTTAGAGCAGCGAGGAAAACGCAGTGTAACTGCTGATCGAGTCTTGCATTTGTATACATTTTAAGTGAGAGAACTGGCGCCTTGCTGGACTGGTGGATTTTCCAGACAGGACCACCCATAGATACAACACCTCTTTGATTAAAACCAGCTTCAACTGAGTCCATGTCAAATAAATAAATTTTGTCCCTTTAAAAGTTTAAAATTTGTGCATTTGAAGTATTTTTCTTTGCTTTTTTCCTTGCTCCCCCCCCCCCCTCCGCAATCAGTGACAACACACAATCTGTCTGACAACCTGCGACACTGCCAAGCCAAGCGTGGCGGCTGGTGAGGACCGAATCTCAAAAAGAACGATTTTATTATAATCGCAGACTTTCAGTCCTAAGGAAGTGGGATTATCTCAGCTTTTGACTGCCTGTCCAAGTAGGTGAGAAGGCATGGTTTCGGGAGCAAACCTTGAATTTGGAAATTTTTGCCCAGACAGTGACGTCCCCGCCTACTCTTTAACCGATTTGTAACTGCCAGAGGTTTGTAACATGTATAACGTACACTCAGAACCTCTGAACTACATTCACTCTTACCCGAGAGGGTTAGGCCTCGGGCGTCTCTACCCAAGAAGTCCAAATACCCGTTCAGTTACAGTAGGCGGGTTCTAGTCTATCCCATGTGGCTGTAAGATTCGACGCCACAACACTGTTTGTACTACATATTTTGTCGAGAGGCAGACGGCAAACCCATCGGCCGTGATGTTTCCTTGCAAAAGAAACGAATGAATGAACTTCGTGTGTTACACTTGCACGATATTTTCAGCCACGCCTTTCCTCTTGTATAAAGTTTCCAAAGGATTCATTGGGCTGGTACTTTGATAGATATGAATAATCATCAGTCTGTGGGCAGCTGCTGTCGCACTTCGAGGCAAAGAGAACAAGGTTTTTTTTGTTTTTTGTTGTGAAACGTTAGTCTTATAACAACTCAGGATATGACATATCATCTGTCATCATCATCATCATCATCATCATCGCCTTTTTCACCCTGCACCAGACTTCCACTTTGTCCTATCATCAATTCAAATACTTTCATGAGGTTGGAGTACGATAATGGCAAAGCTAAATTAACAGAAAACATTACTTTTTTTTATGGAGAGAGAAAAAGAAAGAAAAAGAAAGAAGGGAAGATAGAAGCAAAGAAAGAAAGAAAGAAAGAATCAACAGCTCGTAAACTGCCATGTTTCAGGTCGTTCACACAAAATTCGCAATCACGCATGGCACACATTGTTTGGTTTTAGATGAGAAAGTTACATAACGAAGTTCAAGACGAGACGAACGTAACCAGTGAACAAACTCAAGATATTGAAAGATCGACAAAAACTCTCCCGTTGCCCTCCAGCGTCTTTCTATTGCAAAATGAGGCGGACATGTTTCTAGGATAGACCCACATCTTTATGCAGCATCTAGTTGGCTAATTAATATCACTAGTGAAACCGTGCATAGTAAATATGGTTCGTTTTGACGTCACGGCACTTTTGCGCCACGGACCGACGTCTTGTGAAACACTTGAGCCTCTTCAAGTGCTTAATATTACTATATCAGCAATTTGCTATCGCTTTGAGAGCCCTGGTGAAGATGGCTGGCTCTATGCACTGTCGAACGAGTTTGGATTTAAAAAAGTCTTTATAGACACTACTCAACACTTAGAGTCTTTTTTCTCACGTCATGCTTATTTAAGAGTGTATAGCAGAATGTCAGCTTTAGAATTAAGCTTGACACACATCGTTACAAGATCGTGACTGATATAACTAACTATGGTGTAAGGTCATTAGCACAATTCATGACCCGCAGAGTTCAATATGTAGTGGAGAGAGTCACACGAATTTCTTCTGTAAGAGAAGAAAACTGGAAAAGTATATTTATTACGCCAGTTAATCGGCCCATCTATCTATCTATCTATCTATCTATCTATCTATCTATCTATCTATCTATCTATCTATCTATCTATCTATCT
>JBCAUA010509734.1:0-16968 GCA_038406235.1 Peronia verruculata | reverse complement strand
ATTGCTTTTTCCTTTGATCTTATAAGGACGGGGTCAGGAGAAAAAGATCGACTCATTAGTGAATACGGGTGAGTCGATGTCGATTCTCAGTATGATTTTTAATAAAGTAAAGAAGTGCCGGGACCCGTTCCAAGAAAAAAGATTGACTCACCTAAAAGTCGACTCACAAGGGTTCGACTCAGGTGTAGTCGACTGTATACTGATGCCTGTTTACTTTTTGTGGAAAAAAAAATTCAGAAATATAGAAAGATACAGAAAAAGAAATTTTTTATCAGTGTTCTTTTCACATCAGAAAATGTCACCCAATTTTGTATGTATTGTATACACTACCTCATGACAGGGTTTAAAAGAAATCTGGAGTCAGAATGTTTTGAATGAGACAGAGGATAATGTAAAAAAATAATTAAATGTTTATATGTCTGCCTGCGGTGCATCAAATTCCTTTCGCCATAAAGGCGATACAAAGACAAGGTAGGTGATTGTAAATTCTCCTCCAGTAATGCTGTCTTGTCGGATATGAACAATCTGATGGCAAGTGTGCAAATTTTTATTTTTTCTATATCTGATCACGAGTATGCAAATTTTGTTCTCTTTTTTTTTTAGGACTGTCTTTTCAGTTTTTATATTTGTGTTCTGAATTTCAGCGAGTGTTCGTGAAATGTTTGAGTGCACCAACTTCTACAAGACCGGCAGCAAGCAATACCTGTTTGTCACCATACACGACGCTGTGGTTAGCGCACAGTTACACCAGTGGTCTATTCAAGGGGTAAGTTTGCTCCATTACTCTGTATGTTTGTGTGTCATTGTGTCATTGCAGATTACGGTGAGTTATATGAAGAGATTTAGAGAACATGGATTTCCTGTTCTCTATAAATGATATATTTTCTTCAAATACCTATAATATAGGTAGCCATTTTTCTGGATATAACGATGATTACCTAACAGTAGAGCAGGTAACACCTAGCTTGTGAAGCTGTAGCATACATTTCCAATGTCCCATTGTCTGTGAATAATTTTCCTCTTCTCTACAGATACTTAGTAAGTTGAAAAATCTGAAAATAGAAAGCTTTAGGGCCTCGACCTTGACCATATACTAGCAGAATCAGGAAGTGAAGTGTGCTACAAGTTGACTCAGTTGCACAGTTTGAGATTTGGTAATATTACTGATGTGTAAGCTCAAATTGTTACTGTTTTTTTCCGGGTGTCCTTAGGCTCCTTTCTCATTGCCTTCATCCTCTATACATGTATAAACATTTTACATGGAAACACATCTTGTACTGCTCAGGATCAGACAGCCACCCCAAATGGCAACAATAACAACATCGGAGGTGGAAGTGCCAGTGTGTCAGACTCAGGGCATCAAGTGGAGGAAGAGGGGCAGGAAAAGACTGACACCGATGTGAAAGTTGACAATAACGGAGGTACACCTAATACACAGCAACCCTCCCAGCAGCAGCCGCAGCAAGAAAACCACAGCAGCGAACCCACAAGCAACAGTCCCAACAACGTGAATGGCACATTGGTGGAAAGAACTGAAGTGTGAATTACTGAATGACCTCTTTGTTGACAGATCATGTGAATAGTGTTTTAAAATTTTCTCATTTGATTTCAACCCTTGGCCAGTGCTGACAGTTTAGTTGGCCAGTTACTCATATTTGGCATGGTAGATGAAATGAGTTGGATGTTTGCAAGGCTTTTATCAAAAACATTTATGCTGCTGACCGCAGGGGTTCCAGTAAACTTTGAGGGTGAATGCCTGAGCACGAAAGAAGAAAAGAGTCCCTGCTCAATATTTTTGTCACCAAAGTCAAGTACACCACTTTCTGTTTTCATGAACACCAGTAGCTCTGAAAAGTTTGACATCCAGTTCATTTCAGCCAGTCAAGCAAAACAGATTGGGTGCCTTGTCCATTGAGCCTATCAAGCGACCTGAAATTGTTCTTTCCTATCTCAGTAAGTCACTGGACAAAGGGATGCAAGTGCGAACAATCATCTCATATATGTCAGTATACATGTGTGTGTATGTATGTGTGTTGCTAGCTTTATTACTCTGTTGACTGAAGGCAAAGGTCTTAAAGACCTGGTTCCTAATGCATTGTTGATGTTTAGCACAAATTTCATTGAAACCACATTGTGTTTTAATTGATATCTATTGTGACATTTTTGAACTCTTGGACTCTCTGGTTATAAAAATTTTACTAGCACATGGCCTAGCAAAACCTCAGCGGAAGCAGATTTAAATTCTGTGGAGTACTTGTGTGTCTTCGAAAAATCAAATACAGGTCTATGTGTCATCTTAACTTAGGTATATTTATGCGTCGAGCACCTTAATCCATACTAAGGACAAACTTAAAACTGATGCAGATTTTACTTTATTTGCTGGTTTTCTACGTACAAATTTTAACTGATCCATGCTCTGTTGAAGTCACAAATCCAGTTGTTTGGACATAGTCAGGCTACCAGGGAGTTGACCCAAATGAGACTTATGAGAATTAAAGTGAATTACAGAGATATGTGATAAATTTGTCACTTGGCTATGAGTAACCCAGTGTTGTTACACCATTTTATATGTTTCATTCATCCATTGGTGCATCGATATGTCAAGCCACTTACTCTTTTCATTAAAAATATTATATAACCTTGTGCAGCTCATTCATTATATATATATTTTTTTTTTTTATGTGAGTTTCAGATAGCCTGCATACATATCTGTGTGTGGAATTTAACAGTTACACAGCAGTTATGTTGTTGTAATGTCGACAAGCCCTGCTCTCGGCTCAAACAGTATCACCATTGTGCTATTCTGCCATGATGTGCGTCCTTTTCAAAAAAAAAGAAAAAAAAGTGAAACTAATGAAAATTTTTAACCTTTTCAAGAACCATCTTATCATATTAATATTATAGACTTCTAATGCTGACTAACATTCAGTCAGCAAAAATACTATTCCATGATAATGAAATGGAAATTCAGCTCTGTCATAGTACAGTACAAGTATTTTGTTTTATAGTTCTACTGGACCTCGGAAAGTTAAGGAATAATGGTTTTTGCTTTGAGCTGATATAATATCATAAGTACAATGTTTTCACAGTGTGTACTAGTTGGAAGGAATGACCAAAGCAAAGTATGATGTAAGAGGTTGTGATCAGATTGGCTCTTTGCCAGTTCTTGGGTGAAAGAAAGATATTTTTTTGTATCATATCCTCCCCATTATTGGCATCTTCTTCAACCACGTTAGTTTAATGACTGCTTCAACCATGTGAGTGTAATATTTACTGCAAGTGTTGATTACAAGTTATGTACTATATGAATTGAGATACTGTTATGGTAAAGCTTTTGTGTGGTTAGCTTGTGTTGTAATCATCAACTTCAGGACAACTGTTCTGAATAGTCACCATGCAGTGTTATCTATAATAAGTAATATAGAAAGGTATATTAAAAACGTATTACACCTGAACTTAAAAACTCATATGAATGTTGCAGAGTATTTCACTGTTATCAGGTCACATAGATGAATCTTTCTTTTTATCAATGTTATGGCATTTTATTGATGTTTACACCATCAGTGAGCTTTCTTGTCTCAAAGGTGCTACTATTTGAAAAATGTATCCTTTGAATCATTCAGCTGAGGCTTCATTTCTCTACAGGCTCCACATTTAATTGAATAAATTGCTTCCAAATATTGTTTTTCACTTTTTTTAGGAAAGATTTTTTGTGACACTAGCACTTTATTTGTTGTTGATAAGCAGCAGCTTGGTCCTAATGATGAAGCTAACAACAGGAACAACAGCAATCAAGAAGTAAATAAGACATTGTAACTCCCTACTTGTCACAGAAATGGAATATGAATAGCTAAATGTTTTATCCTCTCTTTTTGTCATGCCATGTACTCTATAGTTGTATGAGAAACTTCACATTTTTCAATGTTGATTATTAAGCTAAAACAGTCAGAAATGATGGGGGCATTGTTTTGGCATATCAATGATTCCAGATCTAGGCCCTGAGCTCTGTTTTGGCCTTGAAGAGTTAATTTGATGCTCACCAACACTTGTCACGACATGGCAGAGCTTTCTGTTCCTCACATTTTCTAGCTATCTTAGATGTTTGTAAATATACATATATGTGCTATGGCATTTCCACAGAGGTTATAAATTGTATATCTGAATATATTCATGCATATTGAAAATCAAACAAGCATTTGTTATCCCAGAGATTTTAGTGTTCAACGAGTATATACAATATATAATTTATTGTACACAGCAAAGTGCATCTTCGCTATGAACCTGGTGCCGAGACAGTGCAGTGTAGTGAAAAAAGCTGCAAAACGCTTTTTTTTTATCACATATAGAGTTGTTGCTATTGAAGTTAACCATAATATTTGTCACAAGTGACATTACATGACCATAAGTACTTGTTGATTCATCTTCACATTTCACAGAGATGAGAAATCATGTCTATCATGTCTAAAGCCTCCACTAATTTTTCCATATCCCCATTCAACTGAAAGAATGATGGCTCCTGATCTGTGCCACTATAGATATATTCAAAGAATGACTACTGTGTCTTTTTGTAAATAACCTTAAGAGATGGAAATTCTATCACCACTATTCAAACTGTTTAACCATGCTTATTCTGTGCATGTTTATTCTATGACCAAAATGTCCCTGGAATATCATTGGTTACTTTCATATATACAAGATGCTAAAACACTGTCTTGGATTTAGAACAATTTAGCATTCCAACAGCAGAGATTAACGTTAATAGCCCCAAGACTGATACCACAAAAAAATGTCAGAAAATTATGAAATTGGTAATAGGATAAACAGGCACTGAAGTCATGATTTGGTGGTTACTGTCAGTCTCACATTTCTTGGTGTGGTCTGAATTTGGTCAGCACTCAGTCAAACAAGTCGTCTACAGCTCGGGATGGGGAAATTGAATTGAATGTGTCAGATAACTATCAAATCAATAAATTGAAGCACAGTGTCTTGCAACCAGAGCAAATGAGTCGGAACTTGCCCTGGGCAACAAAGATATACGGCTGTTTTGAGTCGTTATTAACAATTTTCCAACTAAGATACTAATTTTTTTTTTTTTTTTCACAAAATGTCAATTTAACATTTTTTAATCTGAAAAAAAAAAAAATATTTTGGTATCATAGTTGTAAAATAGTGAAAAACGGTAAAAAACGGCTGTGACTAGAACTCACCTGGCGCGCCTTGCGACTCTTTTGCCCTGAGCGCAAAACATACGGTGTTCTTCATTCTACCCTCAGAATGATACCTGTCATCCATCACATGTACATGAACATCTGTAGACTGTGTGGAAATGCTCCAGATAAAGGATATCAGTAGTTCTTAGTCTGAAATTGGCAATGCTTATGTAGTTAGAACAGATCTATTTTTGTGGTCCAATAGTGGTATCCATAAAGATTACCACATTAACCCTTCGCAACTGAATGTTGTGCCTGTGTGCATTATAATGAGCTCTATAGATGAAGCACTTGTTAAATAATGTTGACTGCCTCTGTGAAACAAATGACTATTTTCTTCCTATATCTTTCATGCTACAAAGGTGTGGATAGGAGAGAATCAGAGGAGAGTGTGATGAGATGTAGACAGATGCAGTCTGACACTAAACCTCAGTACCTACCTATTTTTTGTACAATGTACAACAATGCAAATTTATTTTTCCCCACTAGAACAATTTATTCCACAAGCAATGCCGAGGCAGTTGAATCTTTGTCCTTTGTGTACAATGAAGCATTTTGACCATTAGCTCGATTACTCCCCTTTGCCAAATGCAAGCGGTATAAAGCTTTGTAAAGAAGGGGAAAAAGGGACTTTTCTTTTGTTTGAAAATACATGTGCAGCGTATTTGAAAATGAATAACAAAAATTCACCATGTGATGAAAATGTTTTTTTACCCATGCTATTTATTTTTTTCATAGTTTTTCACTTCACATGTTTCAAATAAAAGTATTTTTTCCCCCCTTCTTTTTGTATCTAGCAACAGTAAAGGGGAGTAACGAAGCTGCCTGAAAAAAAAAAAAGGCTCATTGTAATCTTGCTCATGATTGGAATCAGCAGAATGAATGAGGTATTTTGAGGCTGGTTACATGAACAAGAGAATCTGACGCACATATGTGACTTTGTTTATACAGTGTGGACATGTCTGAATGCTCATCTTTTGTCAAGACCCGCCTGTCCCAGCACAAAGCTGTACACAAGGCAGCATATGAGCAAAAATTCTTCAATCATGTGATCAGCCTCAAAATATTTCATTGTATGCCATGTTCATCCATTTGTGCCTGTGACACCTAAACCCGTAGTTGTAAATCTGTGTGTTTTTTTCTGGTTGAGCAGTTTGCTTATTTATGCAACTTTTAGGTGTAGTTTTCTTTTTTCAAATTTGCCTTTTATTTCATCATCATCAGGCAACAGTTTGATCCCATCTACAAATGGCAATTTTAACAGAAGTTGTTTTTTTTTTTAAGGCAATGTTGTTGATTCCATTTTCCCCACTGTATTTAACTATGAGACATGTATGATGGTATAAAAAGACGCATGTGTTTCTAGTTAGATTATTATCCCTGAATTGTCTAATATCATGCCAACTGAATATACCTTATGTTCCACAGAAGGAGAAGACTGTAATTGGAAAATAAATGACATACCATTTGTAATGTCCATTTCATACCTGCCTGTCATGAGACAGATGGTAAAGACATATGAGAAATGTAAATACTGCACATGACATTGCACACAACAAAACGAAAACTGCTTTGATGTGAAGACAAAACTTTTCTTGACTCTTGATCTAATTCTGAAAAGCATGTAGACACCTGTCATTTACATGGTCCTATACAAAATGTATACCAAAGTATCAAGTCCTTCTACATTGAAGTGATGTTAAAATCAGATACAAACTGCTATTCCTGAAACAAAGAGATCATGTTCTAATATACATGGAGGCTGAAACAAAAATGTATTTTGTTTCATCATTTCACTTCAGGTGCTCTGTTTTTTTATGCTTGTGAATCTCATTTTGCTACATTTTACTCACCAGATATTAAAAGTCAAACAGTATCAAAAGATGTATGGGTGGTATTCTCTTACTCTTACCACACCTGCATTTTTAAAAGAACAGGTACATATACTTTAAAAGAAAGGGGGATTTTTCATTACAAATACATTGGTAATTCAATTCAAAATTGAGTAAAGTTTTGGATGTTTCTTCATATACTAGATGCAGTACTACAAAATCCACAGATCTTGTGAATGAGGGAGAAATGTTCTATTTGGAGTGAACACCCTTTATTTTCTACCATTTTGTTTTTCAAGTATAAAATGATAGGATCAATTTACGAACATGAAAGCTGTGAAAATACAAGGTAGTAGGTAGTCCATGAATCTCAGAATGGTGGGTGATATTATAAGAAGGAGATATTGTGTGGATTTGGTGTTTGTTTTTCTTACCAACTACATTGTTATGATTCACAAGTCCACATCCACACATTCAGGCCTGTGTTACACACATTGGTCCCAGAACATGTGGGGGGAGAAGTTCCCTTTAGAATATTGCTGTGTACTTGTTTTTGTAACAGAAACAATACATGTATGCATATATGTACTTGAATTTTGCCTGCCCAAGGATGATGTTTCATTGAATAGTTACCTTGTTTCTAGTCAGGTGTGGGCCATAAAAACTTGCATATATTTTACAGTTCTTTTCATAACATTATGAAGATATTGAGATATATATATATATACACACATTAACTTTTGTTATACCAGACATCCAGCAATGCAGTTGATCTGAGTCTTGCAGTGCTTGTATGATGGCTATAATGAACACCTTGTTTGTTCATTATACTCTGAAGTGTCACATGATATACTGGCTTCTCAGAAAGTTGTGAACAAAATTCTCAGAAGTTGCTCTGGAAATCAGCTGAAGTTGTGTTTAATACATTTTTTTGATAACTTACTGAAATTGTACTGAAAGCTCAATTGCAGTAGATAGACTAAACCTAACTTGCTTGTACTGCTTGTAGTATGGCAACTACAGCCAACGATAGAGGCATTTGGCACCTCTGTTCACATTGGAGAACATATTGCTGCACTTTGAACAATGCAATCACAACACAGATTGTTATCATGTAGCTTGTTACTCAGTGTCTTACCAATGCAAAACGGTAAGTGAAAAAAATTTGGAATTACTTCCACTGCTTGTTTTTATAGCCCTTTGACTGCTACAGTGATCTCCATTACAGTTCTTATCAGTTATTTCAAACCCTCACTTTTACCTCAGGTGGTTTATTTTGTTGAAAACAAAAACTCATGTTATCCTTCTGAAAATCTGGCTTTCCACCATCACAGAGCCAACAACAGGGTGGACAGAAAGGGTTTATTTTAAGACACATTTTGCTCTAGTTACTGCAATCTGATTTTAGCTACCATGTGATCATATCTCAATTAAAAGGGAGACTCAGAACAAATCCTTTACTGTATTTCATGTAGTTTATTCCCTTTCCCTAATTATAGTCATCTCCCTTTCACCTCAAACATACTCATATCCTTTAATTTAATACAGGTACCCACCATCAAAAGTGTCAAGTTTTTCATTAAAATTTTGCTGTGATATCGCTGCTGTGTGCTGTCGGCGTATCCATCAAAATTGGGCAAATCTGTTTTATCATGGCATATGTTAAAATAGCCATATCTCTCTGACATCTAATAATTTCAAACTACATGTATTTTGACTAACAGAAATACTAATAGATGTAGTGGTGGCCTTGCGTGAACAGCCAACAAAAAACAGCAAGCACAATATGCATACAGGCAAAGTTGTGACTATGCACAAGAATTGGGTATATAATGCACAAGGACAATGTCACAGGAACTGGCCATAGTAATTGAATTATTCATCCTAACAGATATCCTACCAGGCAAACATAACCACAGAACATGATGCTGTTTATCACTCTACCACAGCATCGACTTTTTTTTTTTTTTTAAACTACTCCTCAGGCAGACAGCAAACAACAGTGGCAACATACATGTAATTCACTAGTACTGTGCCAGGTAAAATCAAAATACATTTAAAATTTCCAGAATAATGCCAGGGACCAGTGGTATAGTTGGCACTGTGTCACAGTATATCAAAATATTTTGTCAGATTAAATGATATATAATATCGTATGATGCACTACAAAATAAATGATCATGTCACTGGATAGTTTTGGTCAATTCATTACCAAAGCAATAACTTGTCACAATAGATAGACTTATAGAACAGACACTTTCTTTGTTGATATTTTCCCTTTTCTTAATGCCAGGAGTAAAATACAGGGGAATACAAAAGTAGTTATACAGTGTTAAAACAAATAAACATGTGCAATACTTATTGCATTTCTTGGGCAAATAGATCAACATTATGTAAAAGTATGATTATACATGTAGTTATGATAAATGTATTAGTGCTGTGATTAAAATATAAAAAATGATGCTAACTTATGTAATGTGCCGATAGTATTAATGACTTAGTATTATAACATTGATGTCATACTTACTACCGGTATATATCTACTTTTGTATCCCCCTGTATGTGTACATCTTGAGCTTACATCGTGCAACACACAAGTGAAATAAATTTGAGACAACTGTAAGACAAGAAAAAAATATCACTCAGGTATTGATTGTGATATGTGTTGAGAAACAATCATGACCTTCTGGCAGTTTCACATTCTAAATACTTCATGGTGCTTTAAACTTCCTTAGCAGGCGAAATGCTTGGAGGGAAAAAAAAAATGCCCTTCTGGAAGAATGTGTACACACATTAAAAGTCAAAGCTAATATCTACATGTTGTAGTGGTGTATGTGCTTATGCTCAAAAATTGAAATTTGTGTACAAGAAAAGTTTCAAACTTGTTCATGAATTTGTACGAATTTGCTTCTGTTAGTGTTATTCGATGTGGACAGTAATTGAAAGCAAGCTTTAGAGAAATCTTCAGGTAACAATATTGAGACTATCTTCAACTAGCATGCAAACTCTTACACTTGATGAAACATGAGACAGATCCCAGAGCACTCAATAGAAATAAAGATAGAACAGGACAAAACAAAGGCCTCTGATTGTTCCAGAGTTTAAAAAAAAAAGGTGTTTTAGAATCATGTTTATGTTTTTCCCATATTTGTTTGTTTCTATCATTGGGCTCATTGTGCACATATTTCAACCATAAACGGCACAAGTACATAATGATTATCTTTTGTACATCTCATGCTCATCATACTGGTTTTAAAATCATATCAATACTTGTAATTTACATGATTTTTGTACTTTCAGTATACATGCTTGTAGATATGAAATTTGAATATATGTTACATACATCTTTCATGTGTTGATATAGATTTAGCCTTCTCCTTCCCGATGAACTCAAGATATTTATATATACATGTATATTTGGACCGTTCCCTACTTGGAATGTAAATATGACATTATTCCCTTTCTGTATTCAAAGCCATATATATATACATAAAATATATCATGTCATGAATAAAGAAACAACTATTAAAACAGTAAATAAATATCATCAAAATATATCATGCGGAGAGTTGAAAAATCAATAAAAACAGTGTATATTACGTTGCCCTCTGTTCAATTTCTACTGGTGTCTGTCCACATTTAGAAAGAATGACATTTTTTTTTTTTAATCCAGTGACAATATTAGTTTAAATCTTGAAAACAAGATATATGTTTAACAATGGGTAGATTCACGATTCACTAAAAAGAGTGAACAGTTCCAACATTTGTATCTTGCTTGCCCTGTTTAACAGGAGTGAGATATAAATTTCTGTAATTTGTATACATGTATCTGTTCTTTGTTGTTTATGTCTTGTGACTGGCTGCAAGTGTCTGATGTCAAATTGTTATGTATAGAGTTCTTGGTGAGTACAAAAGTGAATTAGTTAAGATATTCAGAGTAAAAGTTGAACTCTGTGACCCCATGATCAGCAAAGAGTCGGTGTTCTCAACAAAATCCCATTTTGACATCCAAACTCATTTTATCTGCTATATATATCTCAATACATCTCCTCTGCCGTTTGCCATCTTTGCCCAGAATTGGGCAAATCTATTTTATTTTGATATATTAAACATACCGCATTCCCTTCCTCAAGATCAAACTATTTTGACTAACTAACAGAATTTTAAAAAACCTTCAGTAGATTTGTTCCGACCAAGCGAACGGCTTCCCGGTCTAATTTTGGTAGAGGAGTACAAACACTCCAAACTGTTCACCACTACTGACAAAGAAAAACACATAAAAATTACTCAGGACCGGTAACAATTGTTTTCGGATCTCGTGGTGGGGCGGTAACAAACATCAGTGATTATAATATTTTTGGCAGGAGGATACAAACACTCCCACAGGGATTTCCAGGTTTTTGCTTGTCAAATATTCTATACCACAAAAGTAATTACACTTACATGTATTTTGAATTTCAACTTTTCTTACTTGCTGAGCACCACTGATCCATATTCGCTGAGCACATATTAGATGACAGGAAAGACATCCAGGTCTTGTGTCTGGTCTGTGAGTTGTGAGAGTGTTGGAGCAGGAACAGGAGGGTGATTGTGTGATAGTCATAATTCCATGGTGATTTTATAAGCATAGATCCCTGCCGTGACAACTAAAGCTGTAAACAACAATTTTTTCCCACTCTGGCCCAAAACAAATGAAATGCTCCATTTGCTGGCTACGTATGGTGGTGACCATGTACTGACCAGCATGGTATAACACATGCCATGCTGCTTTTCATAACAGTCAGGACAAATAATCAAAGGAAAACAAATGATGCTTCTGATAAAATTTTATTATTTCTTTTAATTCAGTTACTATAAAAGTCGAAATAACAAAATTTGTACTGGTACATATAAAAATCTGCATTTATATATATATATCTGCATTTAAGAATTCACAAAAGAATAATTCAACAATACAGCATCTGCTAAAATTCTCCAGAGGTTATTTAGAGATGATCTGATATTGAGCCACATCAATGTACATGTACTTCATTCAAATTCTGTCATATCTTTTAAAACAACTAATTCAATTAATTAATTATTACAATTCATGTAGATTTAATGTGGCACTCATTCACAAACAACGGCACATTTCAATATTTGTTAGGGTAAACAAGGTCAATGCTGCATATATGACAAATTTGCATAGCATAATCAGCTTTGTTCACTCAAAACAAAGGACGGATTGATAGCAACAACTTCAATACAACTGGGAATGCACATGAGATATATATAATATTCATCGATTAATTTTTATCAAAGTGACTTTTTCTAAAGACATGATAAGACTTCCAAACTACGAAAAAAAACAAACAAAAAAAAGAAGTAAAAAATTAATTATAATTTAGAAGTGCCAGGGGGCCAATATGATGAAAGACACAATCATAAATCATAATTTTTACCGGAATTTTCTTTTCTAAACAACATTAAATGGAGTTAAGAGATATTAAACTGATACTGTGGAGTCTGGAAAAAAATCAATTTTCCCCTCATAATTTAAAAAGTGTTGACGGTTGATATTAGTCCATACAAAAATAATAGAAAAATAATAAGACTGTCAAAAGGGGATGATTTCAGTGAAGAAAATGTTTCAATTTTTCAGTTTGACTTTAAGTGGACTGCACAGTACTATATCATTTTATGGCATAAATTGCTTTTTTTAAACATAATATGTTATCAAAAAATCTTGACAATGCAGCAATTTCTATGGACCCATTAAAGAAAAAAAATCTCATTAAAGCAAATCAAAGATTGCTTAAATGCATGTAATTTACTCTCATATGCATAGTCCACATTCATGTTCTATGGTTTGTGTGTGTGTGTGTGTGGGGGAGAGAGAAAGTCAGATCATGACCTTTTCATCTAGACATTTTGCCTTCACTTTTTTTAGCCACTGGTAACTACATGTACACTCATCTGATATGGAGTATGCCATGTAAAAACGCTAATAATCAAGATGAAGAAATTCCAGCACTTATGTCAAACAAAAAGTTTGACTTCACCGTGAGTAACATACAGTTTTTGGCCTGTATTAGGAACGATAATACAGTTATCATCTCACCAATGGACATTCTATATAAAACAGTAATGATCAAGAAAAAGTATCGACATTCATTACCTTCCGCTTTTTTCACAGTATCAATTTTTATATTTGACGACTACAAATTAACAAAGTAACATTAATACCTTACATAATTTAGGCCTCTAGGCACTAACAAAGCAACTATCCTCTTGCTTGTAGGATATTAAATATAATTAATATAAAACAATGCTGATCAAAATAAAATATAGTGTCAATATTTTGACTTGATGACTGTAAGTAACACTGATCCCAGATGGGTCAAGGTCTCAATGGGGTGAAAAAAACTCACTCCTTATACGTTGCACAGTACTTTCCAAATAGTTGAAAATTTGATAAATACACCAATATAGCATTTTAACACATAAACTCTCCCTTCCTAAACAAACCATAACGTCATGGTCATAACACTTTTGCCTAAGTCATTTTTGAGGGTTTTGAGAAAATCAACAAAAACTGTATAAAATAGAAACATTTTAATAAGCGCTGATGAGGTTGTGATATAGACTTTAATTTTTATCACAGAAACACTTGATAACCATTTCTAACTTGTTCCTCTTGTAGTTGTTATGTAGTAAGACTTAGGCAAAATTGATGTGTGAGTTTTGACTTAGGCAATGACTTGGGTAATTCTTCAATAGTGGATTTGTGACTTGAGCAACAGTGTTACGAGTTTCTTTATAGTGGTCAATAGTCGTTAACTTGCTTTGGTTTTCATATTAGTGCATTATTTGGTAATTAACGAAGCCCAATAAACTCATAGGGGTTGCAATGCCTCAGTTTAAGCATGTCAAACTTGACATAGCAGTTGCCATCACAGGTTCGATTACCTTTACATTATAGTGTTGTTATGACCTTAAGTAATATCAAGCAATTTTTGCATGCTAGTATGTAGCGCCTAACAAGCAGCGACTGGTGGGATGCTCTGGAATTAGTGGAATGCAATTGACATGCTTTGAAATGTCTGGGTACTAGGAATGTCGAAGAACTTGTGTGAAGTCCTTAGTTTCCAGTTGCCATCAGAAGGATTCATTTAATTTTCTAATTAGAGTTTGCATTAAGTAAAGTCAAAATTACACAATACGAACACAATAAAATTCTATTAACTCACTTTCTGTCAATATTTTGTTACAAAATTCTCAAATCGATTGTTAAAAAAACACTATCCATGATTGTAATTGTTGTCAACATTTTGATGTAGTAAAACATGTTGATACAGAATAATGGCAGGAGAAACAAAATGGTAGCATGTGCAGCACCTGGTAAAAGGCAGTAATTTTAATAATGATTTGAAAATTAAGTGGTAAAATGTGGGATGTCGGAGGACAGACTTTAAAAATACAGTGTCATGAATGAAATCAAGGACGTCCTGTCATGTTCTAAATTTTCCAATTTGCACGTTTATGACACTTTAACAGCATTTTTAAACTAAGAAGTCAAATCATCGGCAATAAAATAAATTGAGTTTGTGAATAAAACTATTCAACTCTTATACATGTATCATAATATCAATAATGCAGAAGGAAAATTACTGAAGATATATCTGTATATTTATCAGTAGCATCATTAGGGTAGACAAACTATAAAGATCGGGTCCTATGTACACTATACTTCAGGGAAGGGTGTGCAGCTTGCAACATTACTGTTATGCTAACAAATCACGTTTTTGTAATGGTCATAAATGATATGAGCAAAGAATTCACTCTTCACGCTCCCACTTGTCTCATCCCATAAATAGCAATAGCCATCCTTGTTCGTCAAGTTGTATGTTGTGAAATTGTGAACCCGGAGTTTACACTTGTAGTAGAGTGCACTGGCTTTGGTGGAAGGACACAACAACACAGCTTGAACATCTAGTGTCCACACTGAAACGGTTTCGCTTTCTTTTGACCTTTTCTTGTCATTCGTCTTCTCAAGACGTTCTTTGTCTTTCGCCGCCAAGTGTTTCTTGTGTGCACCCTGGTCAATGAGACCTTGTTTGCAGCTATACACTCATCACACTGGTCTTTACGAGATCTAAATATTGAAAACCCGAGATCAGAGAACATTTGTTTGAAATAGGTATAACCAACCGCTCTTACACCTTTGTTCTTTGCATCTTGTACATACAGTTTGTGGAGATCTACAATCTTTATATATGGCTCTAAACATTTTTTGTCTTTGTATGTGTCACTCTTATGGCAGTAATGGGCATCTACAACCGAAACATTGCCTAATCATGTCTTAAGGAAGGCAACCTGGAATCAGAAAGCTTTTTGCAAGGATATGTAGGTTTATCAAGCTGTTCCAAACTTTCATTTCCATCTTGTGCCAGTTCCTCGGCACTGGCAGATCTATCAACTTTTTGTCTGTCTAATAGCCAAAATCCCAGAGCACGTAGAGGGATGCCCAGCGTTGATGTGAACATTGATTTTGAAACTTGAAATCTTTGACCATTTGCAATTTTCAGGAAGTAAGATACAGGTTTATCTTTTGCTGATCTCATCCCCTGACTTTGCTTTTTTTCAGAAACTGTGGTTTCTCATTAACAATTCTTTTCTTCTCCTCCCATGACTCTAGAGACTAAAAATCTGAAAAAATTTTCAGACACTGAACATCGCTGATTTTATTACAATCTTAAATTTTGATTTGACATAAAAGTTGGATTCCTTCGGTCCTTGATCTGTGTCCTTCCTTTCAAATCCTTTCCGACTTTTATGAGCCAATCCTTTCAGACGTTTGTCTCTGGAAATGTTCTGCCTCGATGGAATTTTTTTTTTTCGTTTCATCTGTAGGGATGGGCCAGGAATGTCTTCCTCAGACAGGCTTTCCTCAGCAGAAAGGCATTCAAAATCTGGGTCCCTTGAATCACTCACAGTCTCAGCATCTTCATCAGGAAGATCAGTATTTGTTGAACCTGAAAAAAAAAAAAAAAATGAAGGACCGTTCACATATTATGTCAAGTAGGAAGTCAAGATGGAGGGGGGAATCTCACCAATGATCGACAAATTGTTTGTTTGTTTGTTTGTTTGATACACCTAATCAACCATAAATGCTGATCCCAGTGTTATATCCACACCGTGGACTCGTGTGGGATCGGAGCATCTGAATCGTTTTGCTTCAGCTGAAGGCACATTGTGGAATAATGACTGAGGGAAGGGGTGGAGAAGGGAAGCCTAAAGATGATGCAATCAGTTGTTGAAGTGGTAATTAAAAAGATAATAAAAATAATCTAATGTAGTATCGAAATGATAAAAAGACACCTTAAAAGAACATAATTATTTATTAAGTGAAACTCTATAAAGTTATCACACTATTGCCCAAGTCACAGTTCCATATAATAACGCTTTATCTTATGACTTAGGCACTGTGTTGAAAAGGCAATGGCAGAGTCTCTATTGCCCAAGTCATTTAGATCTCTACTCAAAAACTGAGTTTAAGGAACTAACTTGGACAAATCTGTTGCTGAATTGGATAAAGATAAATGTCTTTAATAAATAAACAAACAATTGAACTAAGCATTCTGTGATATTCAGACATCAATGTAATAAAGCATACTTACTGTTTTCAATTTCATTCATTACTTGAGAAGTAGTTAAAAATCACCGGCGTGGTTTTGCTGGAGCGTCCGCCATGTTGGAAGTGTGTTGCCCAAGTCAATGACATGATCTAGGCAAAACATAAAAAACAGCTACTATTTTCAAAATACGGAACAAATCTTATTTTTTCCTAGCTGGGAAACGAAACAAAGTTCTGCTGATTATCACAGTACCATTAACCCGAACCCCCCCCCCCCCCAAATGACTTAGGCAATAGTGTTATGACCGTG
>JBCAUA010509512.1:0-16970 GCA_038406235.1 Peronia verruculata | reverse complement strand
TTTCTCAGCAAAAATTGGCAACTTCTACAAGCCGAGATAATCCTGTCTCTTAGGATTGAAAGGCTTAAAGAAAAACATCAAGGGAGAACAAATATTATATTAGCGGTGAAAAGGTTACTGAAATCTTCGGACTCCCTCATTAATTTGACATTCTCCTCTCTTCTCTTGTCCCTTAGTAAGTGAGAATAAATGGGGCTGAGATAAACTAGTGACTCGGCTTCAATCCTTCAATCAATGTAGTCTAGTTATGTAGTGTTGTGTAGATGTGTGATGTATGTTGAGGCAACAATGATCCAAGTCTGGCTTCCGATTTCTGTCTCGTTCAGCATCCTTGGCTAGTGTGCTACATCGGGATACTTGGATGTTTTATATATATAACTATGTATCTTGCCTTTCAGTCCCAAGAAAGTAGTACAGGGATGTCAAATTTCCTATTTTATTAGGATTTCCTACTTTTTGGCTGCCAGTAATTTCTCTGGTGGCCCCAAATCCGGTATTATTTACCATTAATGTACTTCAGTTTTACGTGTTGCTGAAGACTATGCCAGGAACTTTTCTTACTTTTTCATATAGACATACTGACATCTCTGATAGAAGTATTACGGCTTTAAGTGCTTGCGTGCACATGCAGTGTCTCAACAGTCCTCTGGCTTTTTTGGGTTTATGGAACCCCGGTGTCTAGATTTCTGGGATAAGGTCGAGGGCGAATATATTTGGGAGGTTCAGTATGTATGTTCCGTGCATTGCTAGTCGGGTGTACATGCGCTGAGCAATTAAATAGTGGTCTTGCGTCAAATTCTGGAATGGAAAGCTATCTTGGTTTTACACAGGGAACAGATTTTGCCAATCATCGGGCGGAATGATCAAGTCGTTCTGTGAACTCTCGACCCACAAGCAATGAGCAATTAAATGAATTATGGACTCTGGAAGACAACAGCAACAAAAGAGCTCGGGCTGCTTTGGTCAGGATAGGAAGCGGACCTTACTTATCATTTGAGTTTGCCAAATCGTGCCATGAGCACAAGAAGGTTCACCGCATTGGTACTTCTATCGATACCAACCACTGTGGTCAGGTACGTTGGTCGGTTCACCATCAATCTCCAGAACGTACATACTTTACGCTATTAAATGGCCATGGCCTTGGTCTACACAGAAGGCGAGAAGATTGCTTTGTATGCTGACCAGAGAACACATGAGAACAGACTTCACTAATCACCTAACGTTGCCAAAGTCCTGCTGAGAGTGTGGAGAGATTTCGCCGCGTCAAGGCGGACATTGATGCGTCCAAGGTTAGTCGCGCTCATCAATTCTCCACCAGTGAATGCTCTGAATGTGCATACGATGAGCAGTTAGATGGTGGTGGGCTTGGGCTGTAAAGAAGAGAAAGAAAGCTACCTTGGCCATTGCAGAGATAAGGCTTTGAGGGGCCAATCACCGGACGTTGCCAAGTCCTGCTGTGAGTGAGACTGAGTGCACAGAGATTTCACCACGTCATGGTCAGTGCCTATAGAAGTGGTCAGCATTGTGGTGTTCATCATTTGTTCGCTACCAGCCCACCATAAAGACGGTCAGCTGCAGACTCCTGTCTTTTTGTGGGTGTACCACCAATCAGTGGCATCGGCTCCGAGTTTTCTCCAAGTGCAGAATTGTCCTGTTTTATGAAAAAGATTTGATTTGTGTTGTTGCTGAAGGTAATGATTCTCTCAAGATATCTTAATTTTGGATTTTTCTTTGTGTCAGTTACATTGTGTGAGACCATAACCGAGGTCAGTTGTTTTCTTGAAAATTTTAGATGTGGCATGTTCATCTTTTTGGCATCCTGTTGGACAGCTTTTTGTTTTTTAATCATACAGATGTCTGTAATATTTCACTAGCGGTTTACGCATGTCCCATAAAATCGAGTGTCTCCACTTGTTTACAATCGAAAGCTTGTTGCCGCCATGATTTGGATAGTCCTGTTGTCGCCAGTGGCTTCTTTTGCCTTGATGAGTACATAGTGCGAGAGTTGGTCATAGTCATAAGTTCAGGGGAAATAGGGTTGGGGGAGGAGCACGGCACTGGGTTGTCTGTGTCAGATTGGGATGAATGGATGGTGTTTTAATGGTGTGCATGGCACGGAAGAGTGAGAAACGATGTGAGCTGTGATATGTGAGAGATAGCGGGAAGGATGTGTGTGTGTTTGTGAGTGTGTATTGGAAAGGGGGGAGGGGGCGTAAATGAGAGAGAGGGGAGAGGGACAGTGTTATGTGAGTGAGTGATTGAGCGATTGCACTTACAGTATGAGAACAAGTGCGTGTGCGTGGGAGTGTATGAGTAGGGTTGAGTGTGAATGAACGGAGAGAGAAAATGTAGTGACTGTCAGAGAGAAAGTTAGTCGTTTATTCCTGAAGAGAGGGAGAGAGAGAGAAAGTTTGGGTGTGCGCGTGCGTGCGTGTGTGTGCGTGCGTGCGTGAGAGAGAGAGTATTGCAGAGTGAGAAATTATGATTGTGAATGAGTGTGTATGTGTGACTGATAAATGAATGTGCGAGCGAGAGGGTGCATCTGAGAATGAGTATGTGAGGCTGAGTTGCTGTGAGAAATGACAAGAGAGGGACTGGACGTGTGTGCGTGTGCGGGGATGAGAGTGTGTGAGAGAGTCCGAATGGTGAAGAGAGAAGGAAGAGAGAGAACATGCGTTGTCTTTGAGAGAGAGAGAGAGAGAGAAAGAGAGAGAGAGAGAGAGAGCGTGCGTATGTATATTTGCGTGTGCCCCAGTGAAGCGGTTGTGACGAGAGTGACAGAGAGATAGATAGCTGAATGATGGGAAAAAAAAATGACAGTGACGGACGGGATGTGAATAAGAGAGTGAGTGAGCGAAACTGGGTGACTGTGAATGTGTGAAGAAGTGAGCTAGCGAATAATGCGTGAGTGACAGAGGAAAGTGAACGTATCTGAATGCATGAGACAGCGAGTGAGTGAGTGAGTTAATTAATTGAATGAGGTTGAAAGAGTGAGTGAGTGAATGAATGGGAGAGTTAATGAAGCAGTATTCAAGTGATTGAGAGAGTGAGTTGGTAGATAGGGAAGTGAATGAATGATATAGCAAATGGAAGAAAAGAGACTGATGCACTGAACCATGTCCCCGAACTGCCTCGTCAGAGCTAGAGACTGGCAACATGAGCGCGGGCATCGCTGACTGACACAAGGTTTAGCAGATTCTACTTTCCCATCTGTCCGCCCGTCCGCGCATCTGCTGGCTGCTCTGCTGAAGCAGATCCTTTACGACGGGACATGTACAGCTGTGAGAGAGAGAGAGAGAGAGAGCGGGGGAGGGAGGGGTGACGGAGGGCGGCGTGGGTGGATGTTGTAGGCGTGACCGAAGGGGAGGGGTGGGGGTGAGCACTGAATGGGGTCACAAGTAGGTCAGGAGAGAGCGGGAGTAGATCCATGTTATTGTATAGTGCCAGCGTACTCGGACAGACCTTCTTTCCTCACTACGTTTAGTCTTTTCTGTTGGCCAGAAAGTGTCCACAATTTTAGTTGCGATGTCGTGGTTAAATGTAGTAGAGAAATAAGATCGTGCTGCTTTTAGAGATTAGAGTTATGCACTAGATTGTCTCCTTTAAAAAAAAAAAAATAATAATAATAATAATTATTCAGCTTTAATTCTAAGAAAGTACACTAGGATTAAATTGACTTTAGATGCCTGCCCAGTTTTTGATGAGAAGAATTTTATGGTAAGAAGTTGGATTTTGAAAATTTGTCCTGACAGTGGTGTTTCAGCCTACTCTTCATCCGACTTTTGAACGTGCTTTTACACATATGTCCTCCAAAATATATTCAATCTTATTGGAGAAGGGAGGCATTGGGCTTTCTTACCCATGAAACCAGGGCACCATTGAGTCACTGGGAAAAAAATAAAAAATACAGGTTCTGAAATTCAAATCCCCCCCCCCCCCATAAGGGGATCCGAGACTTGAACTTGAATTGTCCATGGCATTAGTTTTGTTGTGAGAAGCAGATGCCTAACCACGCAGCCATAGCGACCCCTGACATTGTCTTCTACATTTATGGAAACTTATTTAACCTTCGAAGTGACATTGGATTGATCTAGTCACAGGCTCAGTCATCATATCCAAGTTACATAGCATATGCATATAAAAAGGTGGTAGATCAACTAGTCTTATATTGCCGCTAAGCCTCAACTATCAATATTTATCTGTGTTAGCCTACTTGGGAAAATATGCTAGAAATCCTGCTATGCCAACAATAGTTTGTACTTACATTTCTAGTTTATAATGGAGAGTTTAGCAGAGTAAATTATACAGCGGCCAGAACTTCGGACTTAAGTTTGGAAAGTCGACTTTTTCATTATCACCCACTTTTTTTGTTTTTTATTCATAAACTAACTGAAATCACCTTGCCATTCCTTACTGCTGGTTTTGACCAACCCATGCATTACTGGGACATGGAAACATGGGTAGATACATTTACTTAAATGCTATAAATCTACGATAGTAATGTGTGGCTAAAAGGTGGACATTGTTTTCTATTTTTCCATGAAAACATTTAGAGAGTGTTTATCCAAAATTCAGTGTGTGTGTGCATGTGCGTATGTGTGTGTTTGTGTGTGTATGTTTTCCAGAACATGCCTAATTTGCTACCTTTTGAATTTTCTTCTAGAAGACCACATTATATCCTTGTACATTATCAAAATCACTATGATTGAGCTGCCTTTTAGTCAGTGAGACAAATTCACTCTCAAAGTTGAAAAGCCTGGTATCAAATTCTGGAGAACCATTCTTCAGTTGGACATTCCTGTAGAAGGTGGAAGAGTCTAATCAAAAGATGAAAAATTGGTGTTGTTGGTATGTGCAAGTGCGTGCAGTATACAAACCAGCTCCTGATGCAGCATAGGCCTTGTATGTAGACATGAGTTGAGAGCAGCCAGCTCACACTGTACATCATGTTTAGGTCAGGGCCACAATATGTTGCTCATCCATCTTGCACTAGAGCAGGGGCTGTCTGTAACTGGTAACTGTAAGGGGATCCACATCAGACCTGAGAGCTGGTGGTCTCCCTCTCCTCACCTCCCTGGCCTGCCACTGTTTCAAAGAACTTTGCCCTCACACTCATAGTTTACCAGGCAGGTGGAGAGGGTTCATGATAGGCCAGCAAGGGAACAGACATTGTAGAAGAAAAGGATGCTAAGGGGGATGTAGGATTTTTTATTTTAGTGAGTGGATGGATGGATGGATGGATCTATGATAGATTGGATCAGTAGGTGGGTGGATGGATGGATGGATGGATTGTTTAATGTATGGGTGAATGAATAGAGAGGGGGACAGACATATAGATGTGCATTTTGTTTGCTGGCCACAAGTTTTTCTTCTTTTCTTCTTCTTTTTTTGTCCTTCCAGGATAAGACTCAATTTTTACACCTTTCCAGAAGGATATATAGCATGATAAAATAGAGAGAGAATGAAATGTTTGGTGTTTTTGTGCTGCTGTAAGATCTTATAGTTTGATGAGCTACCCATGATATATACAATAAGATGGAGACAACAAAACCCAGATCCAGATCAGTGAGGTATTTCGAGATTGGTCATATTATGATTGAGAGATTTTCACTCCTTGGCAGCCCGAGGGTTATACAAGTAGGCTCTCTGCTCTCACCTGCAGGCAGTGAAAGCTGGCCGTTGGTGGGATGTCTCCAATGGAATGCCATGAGCAGTGATAAGCATTCAGAGATACTCACGCCATATTTTAATAAGCTTGTATATCATTTGGAGCTGATAGTTCTAGGACTCTCTTATTGTCTGTTAAGAAAAATATCAAGCCAGAGTTTTTTTGTCCTTTTATTTGGATAGATACTATAGGCAAAGGAGCAGAGAATGATAAGGTTTGCTGAGACGCTTAACTGCTGTAAAACCACAGAATTTGATGTTTTTCGGCACAAAACTGAAGACTGTGCACTAGAATTTAACATCTACAACCAAACTGTAATCTGTCAATCCTGATGGATTTCTAGTGCATAATACCTCATTAATTTATGCAGACATAAATTACCAACATCTTTGAAGAATATGCACAGCTCCTTTCCCCGACTGTCTGACTGAAACAAATTTAAAACAAAAAAAGAAAAGAAAAAAGATAGAAAGAAAGAGAAAGAAAAGAACAAAAAAGAAAGAAAACATTTTACAAGAATGTAAATCAGTTTTGAATGGCAGATGTAATGAGTTGGATCTCTCTGGCACTAGGTAGTGTGAGTTTATGAGCCTTTTTTTTTTTTCAGCCCGTTATTTTCTTTTGCCCAAGTACAAGAGATATAATATATGCTAAGTATTTTAACAAAGGAAACAGTTCCTTTTGGAAGTCAGTTACAGAAGAAATCAAATGCCAGTATACTAAAGCACATCTCATCATTTCTTGCATGGTATTATAAGGTAAGGAACTTGTTTCTCTGGTCAAGTGCTGCGTCTCACATATTATAATGTAGTCTGAGACTGTTCACAGTGATTGCTATATGTCTAGTACTTTTGAAAGATGATGGAAAATGCGCTCTTCACTGTCACATTTTTCCACCAGTTGTTTTTATTATTTTTAATTTTTTTTTTTTTTTCTACATCTATTTTACATAATTATGTAAGATTTTTTGCTTATCTTCTTTCAACATAAAGCCCCATGGGGAGGGGGGGCTTTCTGTATATCTTTTCTCCTCCTTTTCCTCCCAGCCAAAGCACAAAGGCCTACCCCTCCTTTGAATTGTGGAAATCCCCAGCAATTGTGACATTGTTAAGTTCCTATCTTCCTCTTGAAAACTGGGCCCTGGCACTTCATGACTCAGTCAGTGGAGTCCTGTGGCTGAATTGATTGTCCCTGCTGTAGATCTTGTCAAGTTCAAGTTGTGTTGTGTATATACTCACTCTCAGCATAGGAGGTTAGCAGTCACAGCTGTTTTTTTTTTTTTGTCTATGTTCTTATAAATATAGTGTTTCAGTCTGAGGAAAGTAGGATTATCTAAGCTTCTAAATGCTTGCTGGTGATGTCTCAACCTTTTCTTTATCTGGTTTTCAACTGCCAAGGTCTTTTAACACCCATAGGGTTCTTCCCCATGGGGCCCGGGTTATATTATTAGGTTCCCTGCTCCCACCTGCAGGCAGTGAAAGCCCACCATCTGTGAAATGTCTCTTATGGAATGCCATCCTCAATATTTCAGGGGTGACATCTCTTCTGTCCATCCTCGCTCCTGTCTTCTGTCCTGCTTTTTTCCCCCCTCTGCTTCTTCTTCTTGATGTGTAAATGTATCATACATGTGTTTGCACAATATAGCTGCTGCTGTGATCGTGCTGATGTGCCGCTATACCCCAACACAAACAAACAAACAAACCCATAAGGCTCCCACAAGATCTCTGAAATATATTTGTCCTTAGCCGAAAAGATTAGACATCTAACATCCCTTGGGCCTGTTGAGCCACTGAAAAAAGTGTAGATTTCAACATCATATTCCATCCTGTCTCCTGGCAGGATTTGAATTTTTGACTTAGGTCTAAGTTGTTCCCTCATGAGCAGGTACTTAACTCCTTGCCATGGTGACCCCTCCACAAGCCCAGGCTGGTCTATTTTGATCTAGGACATCATGGAATGGGAAGGGAATAAAGAAATGTGCAGCTGTGGTCTATGAAATAAATACTTGGATGAACAGATATAAAAACTGTATATAAGTAATGGGCAGTGCTTTTCCAAAAGATCTTTTATCTCTCTCGCTGTCCCTCTCTCCTTCTGTTTCTCCCTCTCGCTTTCTCTTTCCTTCACTTCTCTCCTTTCATTCTCTTTCTCTGTCTCTTTTGTTCTCCCTCTGTCTCTCTCTACGGACTGTTTGCTCTCTCCGCAAAGGTCCCTGCTTGAGATTTCACACAGTGGTATGTCATTTCTGATAAAACTCATTGACACTCCAGTAACAAATGATAACTAAGAGATAAGAAAGCCACTGATATTTTACCTGTCATCGTGACTATAGCACTAGTTTCTCACGCTGAAAGCATTTCCTACTCAGCATTAATTGTGAACTATTAATGGGAAGAAATGTTATGCCTTATGGTCATTGTAGAAACATGGTGTTAAGTCACACATACACTGGTTGCAACTATTTCATCCCTGGGCATGGGTGCCATAGGTTAATTTCATTAAAGAAAGAAATGCGCAGATAGAATTGTGCTTTGATTCAGTAGAGTCATAATGGCATGAAATGGCTTGTTGTGCTGTAAAGACTTTGACTCAATAATATCTTGTTAATGCTGAAAATGGCCTGTATGCCATTTGCATGGAGCACTCAGCAGGAACACTGTGGAAGAAACAGCTGATTCTCTTTCCAATTCCTACTAATCTCAGGTATATTAAATTTCCTGCTTTAGTAGGATTTCCTACTTTTTGGCTGTCAGTAATTTATCCGTTGGCCCCAAATCCAGTATTACTTACCATTAACATACTTCAGTTTAACTTGTTGTTAAAGAATATATCAGGAACTTTCCTACTTTTTCATGTAGATGTCTAGACAGATTGTATGTTTTACTACAATGGCACTAAGACATTTTTACCCTGTTTTGTATGGCATTTTTAGTCTGGCTTTTCAGTCCCTAATAAAAACTGTCTGAGCTCTGACTTTTCACATCATGTGGAACATTGGCAAAGGTTTTGCTGTACTCGTATGTTTCCCAGATATGCCGGTCAGGGTTTATCTGTGTGCTTGCATAAACTTTTACATATGTGGGTTTTTTTTTTAATGGATTTTATCGATTTTGGTGTCGACTACAGTTGTTTCTTTTCTGATCTTTTTTTTTTTTTTTTTCAAGCCTTTCAATTCTATATATCCTAAAAAATTGATTATCTTGGTTTTAAGTGGCTGACTCACTGTATAGTGTTGTTCATCTTTTTATATAACCAATCAATGCTAAATTGTGGAGCGCATTATTTGTCTGCTGTAAATGATGAAATAAGAGCCATTTTTACTTGTGTTTTAAATTGGTTTGTGGACATGAAACATTACCAACACTTGCAAGTGACTTTTCATGTTTCTTTTTGTTTGTGTTTTTCTTTTCTCTTCCTTTTTTTTTTTTTTTTTCTTTACCACTTTTTTTTTTCTTTGCTCATCTCTGCTTCTCTCTACTTTCCTCATCTCTTCCAATCCTCTCTTCTTATCCTCTCTTCCTCTCTTTTGTTCCCCTCTTCTCACCCTTTTTCTTTTGTCCTCAACTTTTCTCTCCTCTTCAATTCCCTCTTCTCTTCTTCGCTTCTCTTCTCCTTGTTGTCTTTTCTCTTTCTTTCTTTCTTGGTAGGTGTTCGAACTGGCTTTTGCTTACATCTCATTAAGAACATGCTTTTTTTTTTTTTTTGTCTTTTCCAGGTAGGTGTCCTGGATGCCAACGGTGAAATCAAAGGTTTTGGTGGGGATCAGCAGTCTTCATCCAAACGTAGGTTACTTTACCTTTCAATAGTCTAATACTTGTCCTTTGCTTCTGATAGTTTGTCATTTTGTGTAATATCTGTCACTTTATGTCATTCTATGTGCCATCGTTTATTTTGTGTCATTTCTGTGTACATTCTTTCAGTTTATATTGCTTTCTATGAACCGTCAGTCAGTTCATGTCATTCTGTGTATCTTTTGTCATTTGTGTCATTCAGTATATTGTGTCAGTTTGTGTCGTATCTTCTCACAATATCTTCTGTCAATTTAAGTCATTTGAGGGTGTATCTTCTGTCAGTTTATGTCATTCGGTGTATAATCTGTCAGTTGTCATTCTGTTTGTAATCTGTCAAGTGATGCCCAGATGTCATTCTGTGTATCCTCTGTCAATTTATGTCATTTGATGTATCTTCTGTCAGTTTATGTCACTCTATCCACATATGCACCATCGGACAGTTTATGAACTATATAAAGTACAGAGAAGTTAAGATATCTATCAAAGGTTCATTTAGACTTTGGAAGTTCCACTTGTCAGGAGTTTGACAGTAATAAGGTTAAAGGCAGTGAGATAGCACTGCAAGCAAAGAAGCCCATGTAAGATAAGTTAAAGAGCTATAGTGAACACTAGCAAGTCATCATCCAGACTGACAAGTGAAGTGGTGTCTTTTATCTTTCAGCTTCTAATGTGATCCTTCAAATGCAAGGGTAGCAGTTATCTGAAATTGTTTTGTGTTTTTTTTTCCCCCATGTTTTCTTTCATAGAGATCCAGCTTGGAGCTAATTCTCCTTATTTTATGATTTGGCCCTTTAGAAATATAGGTCTAGCCGCTATCTTAACTGTTTTATTTTTTCTTCATGCCACTCTACCTAGGGAGCCAACATGTGGTACTTAAGATATGCTAATTCCTCTTTGAAATTTGCTATTTGGCCCCTTTAAGTACAGTGTTAACAAATATCTTAACTGATTCCCCCGCTCATGTCATGTTACCCAGAAATCCAGCATGTAGCACTCTCAATTGCCAATTTTCTCTTCAAGTTTGCGATTTGGCCCTGTTAGATACTAGGCTAGCAGATATCTTAACTGTTCTTTGTTTTGATGTCTTCCTCCACAGAGATCCAGCTTGTAGCCCTTCCCATTGCAAATTCTCCCAACAAGATGTCCCCTCACCTATTACCCAAACCATCCCTCACATCACAGGTAAGAATCATCTCATCAGTCTCAGAGATTCTGATTGAAATCCCGTTATGTCAGTCTCTGAGATTCTTTTGTCATGTCAGACGTAAAAAAGATATTACTGATACATTTTCATTATTTCTCCATTCATTTTTTAGTAGATATCCACTATTTGATATGTTTTCATTGTGTTACACATTTTCTCTATCCCACCTTCTCTCTTCTTTTCCTTCTCTCTCTTCTTTTCTCTCTCTCTATCTCTCACACACTCTCTGAGGCTGTCTTTTTCTCTCTTCAAAATCATTTTCACTGTGGATCGAATGTTGAACAATGTTCTGTAATTAAGAGAAATTCACATATTTACTTAGTGGAAAATCTTTGAGGAAGTAAAGATTTATGTGAGCAAGTGTGAAAGTCTCTTGGCATTGCTGTCAGACTTAATGCAGCTCTTACATTTATAGTCAACTCAATCACCTAAGTAAGAGGTACCTAAATGTTTTCAAAGAGGGCCAGATTGGTGAGATGAAGATGGACTGAATATTGAGCCTGACATTTCTTTGAACCATTAGCATGAAAATTATTGCAAGACGAGTGAACTATTTAATGAAATTTTTTTTTGTGCAAATGTTCTTTTCTTTTCGTAACATAGAACACAAATACATGTAGATCTAAACATTTTTACCCAAATCTCCTCGCCTTTCATAGTTGAAGACTACATAAAATGAAGGAAAAGTCTGACTGAGAAAAAAAAAGAAAACATTTGGGAAGATGAAACATAACTAGGTTCATCAGTTATATGTCATCGTTGGTTATATTACGTGTCATTCCTGAATCTTCCAGTCAGCAATAAAGAGACTTCATAAGTGTGGCATTAAGAGCCAGCACATATGTCCCATAGGAAAATACAGTTAAATGTTTATTTCATAATAATGGGAAGAAACCAGTCTGATCACCAGTATGATCAATGATAAGAGTAATTTGAGATAGGTGAACTTCCTTTTTTTGGTCAAATGTATTACCTTTGAAATGGGAGATCATTGTGCTTAGACTCATTACTTCCCTTTGCCAGACAAAAAAAGGCCCAGAGCAAACAGTAGGTGGAAAAAAAAAAGGGGGAGAAAAAAAAAAAATCCTTTACTTCATGTCATTTGAAAGTGATTACCGAAAAAAAGTAAAATATACCAAGAAGAAGAAAAAGTTCTCCTTGTAGCGCATATTTTTTTTTTTTCTTTTGGTTTCATAATGTATGATTGAAGCAGAAGGGTGCAAAAGTGATGATTTTGTCCCTTTTTACATGACCTATTCAACACCTGTTGTTAGGATGCCCTTAGGAAACATAATACACTATATCCAACCAGTGACAGTCATGTTAAATGTTTTGTTTTTTCTGAACAGATCATGAGCTCTCCAGTCCGGCCGCAGGTCATACAGGTAGATGCCAACTCTCCCTGGTCAGCGAGGAAACGGGCATCAGATTATTTTGATTCAGATTACTCAGATGGGTATGTGTGTTTTCAGCATAAACATTTGCATTATTGACGAGTATCATGTTGCTATGCTATGTTTTGTTCAAAGAGCAAGGAGCCATTATTTTCAACCAGCTAAGCTACTTCCCTTTCCAGATTCGAAGCTGTTCACCTCTGGTCTTGTTATTTGAAACATGGAGCAGATAATCTCGAAGAAAATATCATTTTCAGAAGAAAAAAAAATTATCTTCATCAGCCCTGAGTTGTTACGAATTTTGTTACTTGTGTTTTAAATAACAAGGAAGTGTAATTTTTTTACTTTTTTACAATGTTTGTACCAGGAAAAGAAGGTAATTTGGCTGGTGGTCAAAGTGGCTCACTCCAGTGCAAGTACGATGACTAAATCTCTGAGCAAAGGACTCGTAGACACCTGTAAGGTTAAAATAAGCTATGAAGTATTCTCTGAGTCTCGTTACCTTTACTTCTATCATTTCCTATCCTGATGCAGACTACTGTGCTATAGATTTTAATTGTTTACTTACCTGGATGACGGTAGAAATGGCTCATTGGCATCCACTATTTAGACATTGAAATGTAATAGTGGATATCCTCTATGATCACATTACAGAGATTACTTCTTTGCCTTTTGGCTTGCTAAACATTACTGGTTCTCTGACATGCAGGAAACGAGGCAAGAAAGGTGACAAAGGCGGGAAAGGCTTGCGGCATTTCTCAATGAAAGTGTGTGAAAAGGTTCAAGCCAAGGGAGTGACCTCATACAATGAAGTGGCGGACGAACTGGTGGCGGAGTTCAGTGATCCCAGACATATGATGTCCTCCTCTGTGGATCCTTTCACAGTAAGAACTCTGCTTGAACTTATTTCTCTTCCTTCCATCACATCTCACCTCCATCTGTTTTCCTACGTTATAGCGCTAATTTCAAATACCAATAAACATTTAATATATAACCTTTTGTATTTGGCTCGGTTTTATATTGGTCATTCTTTCTGAAACAGGCAATAATGTGATGAAAAATAGAAATACCTTGTGGTGTTATTACTTTCTCATCAACAATATTCAAACATGCATGGAGGGTAGTCATTGCCTCTGCACTATGCTTGGATCATACATTCCGACTGAGGGATTGGTATGCAAAATTGGAATCTTAAGATAAATGAAATCTCCAGTCAGAATCGTAAGATAAAAGAAAGGAGCCGGGCCAGTTTCTTAAATTTTTTTGCAATTTGTACAGTTCTAAGACAGCCTAAGAGAAATGTCATTTAGCTCCTGAGAAACACTCCACAAGTCTCAAGTGCAGACAAATTATTGCCGAGCTAGACCATGAAAAAAGAAGACCAGATATGAGTTTACAAATAGGGTTTTACTTATGACTGTATCAGAAAAGATTAGAAAAGATAACAGTATTCTCAACCATAATGGAAATGTTTTTTTTTTTCAGCCTTATGACCAAAAGAACATTAGGCGAAGAGTTTATGATGCATTAAATGTTCTAATGGCCATGAACATCATATCTAAAGAAAAGAAGGAGATTCGATGGATTGGCCTGCCAACAAATTCAGCACAAGAATGCCAGCATTTAGAGGTGAGCATGACTTGTGTCATAGGAAAGTATGAGAGATAGAAAGTGGTGTGGGTGGTCTAGTTATTGGATTGTCAAATGGAATCAAATGTTAAGGGTTCAGACTCTCAAGAGATCCTTGCAGTTGTCCGTGAGAAAGACAATTTACACAGTTTTGCTGACACCATTTAAATTCCAATGTGTTCTGACTACAGACAGAGAATGTTATAGTTTGATAAAGATTTGATCTCATAGGAGACAAGGGCACTGTGTGCTTTCCATTAAGCTGAGAGCTCATATCCATGCCTCATTTGGATTTGCTAGGGTAATTGTAACATGTAAAATGCTGAAAACCTGTACAGGGCAGAAATAAGTGTTATATCAGTGTCTTCTAATACACTCTGCATGATGAACTGAAAATTTTAGAATGGCTTTAGAAATAAGTTGGGAAAGCTTTCCTGAGAAGTTTATGCAATAGAGTATTAGTGCACAAGTTTAAGCGGCACCAATCATCAGTCATTTTGGTTGGAATTCCAGTGTGCAAATTAATACAATGTCACTAGAATGCAACCTCACACTTAGTAGAGATATGGAAAAAAGAAATGGCTGATACTGTGTTGGTTACATGCACCATAAGCTTGCTGGTGCTGCATTATATACCTGCTCAAACATTGTATGACTTTTCTTCCTTTGTTTGTATTCACAGGTTGAAAAACAGAAAAGAATTGAGAGAATAAAGCACAAAACACAGCAATTGCAAGAACTTATATTACAGGTATACATCAGAATAAGCAAGACGTGACTCTTGAGTTTTGCTCATAAGAGGAGGCATAGTGCTGATATGTAAGATTTCACCTTTATATGAAGACCTCAGCCCAGATGTAATCATTGATCTGCTTTGCTACTGTTTTGGCCCAAGTTGAATGGGTTGATCAGTCATAAGCCCATTCTGTTGTTTTCTCTGTGATGAATTTTATAAGCTTTGGAAAACCCAGTAGAGTGTATGTATATTCCTTTAACCAGAACTTGTGTCTTTACAGATAAAATATAACAAAGTAGATGTGGAGGATTCAGTTAATTACTAATATTTTAATAGAAGACTTGCTGGCTGTTTAAGAATTTATAGTTGATAAAAAAAAAAAAAAAATCTTTTTCTTACAACAAGTGAATTAGTGATTTTTTTGTGCTAAAGCTGATTTTATGTCTGCTTTCTTCCAGCAAATAGCATTTAAAAATCTGGTGCAGAGAAATCGAGATCTAGAAAAGTCCCAGGGTCCACCAGCCTCCAATTCTGCCATTCAGTTGCCTTTCATTATTGTCAACACAAGCAAGAAGACAGTCATTGACTGTAGTATTTCTAATGATAAGTAAGTAGTCATTGATTGTAGTATTTCTAATGATAAGTAAGTAGTCATTGACTGTAGTATTTCTAATGATAAGTAAGTAGTCATTGACTGTAGTATTTCTAATGATAAGTTAGTAGTCATTGACTGTAGTATTTCTAATGGTAAGCAAGTAGTCATTGACTGTAGTATTTCTAATGGTAAGCAAGTAGTCATTGACTGTAGTATTTCTAATGGTAAGTAAGTAGTCATTGACTGTAGTATTTCTAATGATAAGTAAGTAGTAATTGACTGTAGTATTTCTAATGGTAAGTAAGTAGTCATTGACTGTAGTATTTCTAATGATAAGTAAGTAGTCATTGGCTGTAGTATTTCAAATGATAAGTAAGTAGTCATTGACTAGTATTTCTAATGATAAGTTAGTAGTCATTGACTGTAGTATTTCTAATGGTAAGTAAGTAGTCATTGGTTGTAGTATTTCAAATGATAAGTAAGTAGCCATGGATTGTAGTATTTATTGTGAAAAGTCAGTGCTCATAGATTGTTTGCAATTCTGATGACAATGCACATCCTCGCTCTCTAACATTTGTAATCACAGGTGAATGAGAAAAAGAAATGCGTGTCATAATGGACTGTTTCTACCCAACTAAGTCTGATGTCTCAAGAGACAAAAACAAAATTGATTTCCCAGTTGTCTCAGCATTGTTGGAACCATAGTTGTCATAAATATACAATGTATACATATACTCTTTCGCCACTGCAGTCCTAATATTGTATTTCCAATGTATTCAACTGGTCATTCATTCCTGATTTTTTTGTATGTTTTTTTTCCTTGCTAGATATGAATACCTCTTCAAATTCGATAATACTTTTGAGATCCATGATGACATAGAGGTCCTCAAAAGGATGGGCATGGCCTTTGGTTTGGAGCGAGGACAGTGCACAGCGCAGGACTTGGCTCGAGCAACCAAGATGGTGCCCAAATCTTTAGAACCTTATGTTTTAGGTGAGTTGATGAGTGGAGAAATTCACAACATAGACATAAGCAAAGTAAATGAAATTTGACTCATTTTGTTTGTTTATTTTATTTTTTTATGTATTTGTTAGTAATTGAGTTATTTTTTTAATGGTAGCTGAACAAGAAAAAGAAATGAAAGAAAATACCAGGCGGCAAAAACATTAGTTATGTAGGAAGTCGCTGACCGTATTGTCATGAGCTATTGAAAATCTCTGCCTTGGCCCATTTATATTTGACTGTCCTGTTCTTCAAAAGATATAATCATCTTACAATTCTGGCGTTTGTCAGTAATGTCAGGATGCAATTATTTTGAACTTGATGCAAGTAAATTTTATGACAGAGGCCCTGAACACAAATAAGATTTCGGACTTGTTCATGTGCAGAACCAGCGCATTACAACAGATTAATGATTAAGACTTTCAGGTAATTGTGTGTATCCTCCAAATATCTCAGATGCCAGAAGGCTTTTCGGTGAATGCAGGTTATTCACTTGTGCTGTGACTCTTTAGTTAAAGTAGCAAATGCATGTTTGTGAGAGAGATGCACACACGATTGTGTGTGTATTCAGTTAACTGTCACTCTGGTCGTATACTCTCACTTTGGCCAGTTCATATGGTATTTTTGCACAGGACATGAGCATAATGGTAATAAGTTCATTTTCTATTGTTATTTTTAAAAAAAAAATATTATGCACTCGGTATATTTAGTCATGTCCATATGCTGCCTACTCCTTCATTGTTTTATACGTCACGGAAAAAGAACAAGTGTCATCTATATCACGGCAGTTCCAAACCTCTACAAAAGCGGAGCACTTAGTTACTGACCCGGCACGGCAATAAATTGCGCGGCCGACAGCTGACCAGGCCCTCCGGGCATCGGGAATTCCCGTTGCGTGCACAACTTGCAATTGCTTTGATTTTGATGCACTTTGATGTCAAATTAATAGC
>JBCAUA010509401.1:0-16971 GCA_038406235.1 Peronia verruculata | reverse complement strand
GAACCCGCGTTTCGATCCCGGCCTGTTTTGCTCCATGAGCAGACGCCATACCCATTGAGCCACTGCGTCCCCCTAAAGCCAAGAAGCAATGGGAATATTTATATATATAGTCACTGAACATAAAACAAGCATGTTCTAAATCTGTTCCATACATCAGATGAATTCGAAAACAGCGATCAATAATCCTATTACATTACTAACTGACTAACAAATTAAAATGACAAATTACAGTGTAGCTTAGTGGACCACATGGCCCAGCTTAATGGAGTTAATATTACTAATTGAGACTCGACACGACGAAATCAGGCGCTCGTCAAACTGGGCCGACGGAGAAATCACGTGTTTCAACAGTGAATGAATTTTTAGGCATTTTCTGTTTTCTTCAACACGGCCTTCTTAAAAATGCATTCCAGGGTTTAATTTACTGAAATAGGTCGAGTAAACGCCCAAAAAGTGTAATTTGGAGTCATGACCTTACAAGGGTTAATAATGATTTACGGTACGAAAGTGATCGGCCATTTTCTTGATAAATTCACCTGCAGCGACAGGTCACCCCATCGTCTTTATATGCCAATATCCCATCTTCTCCTTAAGATGGAACAATACATTTGTTAACACACAGAAAAAGTAATGAATAATTCCTCACAATGTTACTAATAACTCCATATGCTCAAAACTTGCCGAGCGCCTGATTTCATCATGTCGCGTCTCAATTAATTAATTAGGAAGGAAAACTCAATTCCTTTTAGATGTCACCAGTGTCGTCCACGACGATATTACAAGATGCCAAGGTCAAACTGAATCTCAGGCAAGGACAAGCAATTTTGTACCGGTAGGTCTGCTGGAGGTGGTTACAAAACTAAGACGGATAGTAAAAAAGCAGAAGACCGACTCTTTTGCTTTGCTCCACAGACGAAGAGTGCTAATTGTGTTATTTAATACGGACATACGCTCCGGAAACCTGCATCCAGCATCACAAGACAGGCCCTAACCTGGAACCCCCAAGGGAAAAGGAAAAGAGGCCGACCAAAAAACACCTAAGCAGACACCTAAAAGATGGGTTGCACCTGGAGGCAGCTGGATCGTCTGGCCCAGGACTAGGATGCCTGGAGAGCTCTTGTCGCTGGCCTATGTCCCAGGTGGGATTCCAGGCGAAAGTGAAGTGAAGTGAATACTGACGTTGGAAAACTCTGAGGTAAGTGAATGATTAGGTTGTGTTAGGGTGCAAATAAACAAAAATAAATAAATAAATAAATAAATAAATAAATAAATAAATAAATAAAAATAAAAATAAATAAAAAAGAAAGAGAAGAAAAGAAAAATATTGTTATTAATGTCACTGCAGGAAAAACTATATTATAATAAGATAAATGTTGTGCTATTTCATTAGTTACGTTGGCAAAGTCAAATTACTGTTACATGTATTAAAACTAAGATTGGAAAGCCTTGTGGTAAGAGAAATCTTATGTCACTTAATGGGAAGGAACGGATTGGGGTGGGGGGGGGAGGGGGGAGGGGGCAGGCTGGACTACAAAAATACAGGGCCAACATGCAATTGAAGAGTTCATTTGAAAAAAACGTGTGATGTTCATTCAAGAAATGTAAGGACTCCAGGCATTAATATTACTATATTATTTCAAAATGCTTTGGTAAACACACCCAAACGTTGAATAAGCTAAAAAGCACAACAAATCACCGGTTATACACAGCCAACAAACATCAGTTTCTCAAAAGCATAGATATTTGATATCATGAGATTTTCCATTGAGCCCTTGGATTTAATTGTTGTTGATGTTAATGTAATAATAAACAAAGAATCGTATACCAAGTTGTGTGGGATGCAAAGAACATTATTTCGATTGGAAACTTTGTATCAAAAGAAATTGTACCCCTTACTGTTATGCTTTGGTGGAGGGAAAGAAAGAATGGGGTGGGGGAAGTGGAGGTTTGGGGGAGGGTGGGTCTGGAAGTCAGCGAGCATGGTTAAGAAGGGGACGCAGTGGTTCAATGGGTATGACGTCTGTTTATGGAGAAAACAGGCCGGGATCAACTCGCATGTTCTGCATCGGGGGATGACAGGACACGAAGATCGAAAACCCGCATTTTTTTCAGTGACTCAACCATGGCTTCCTGTGGGTAGGGAATCCCGACGTCTAGCCTTCTCGGATCAGGGCGAATATGTGTACCTTACGCACGTTAAAGAACCCTTAGCAGTTCAAAATCGATGGAAGAGTAGGCTGGGTGCCGCCTCCGGGCAAAAATTTCTAAATTCCAGATTTCTACCCACAAAATTTCTCAGCAAAAATTGGTGAGTTTTAAAACCCGAGATAATCCTACTTTCTTAGGATTAGAAGGCTAAAAAAAAAAAAAAGAAAAAAAAAATGGTTAAAACTTGTTAGACCCACAGCACTGCTGAAGGTGGTTATGAGTTTGGGCAAGATGTTAAGAGGCAGCAAGGCCTGAAATTGACAAATAAATGAACCAAACAAAGCCTTCTATGTGTACTTGTAATTAAAAAATGGTGAAATTCTGTAGCTGACCTAAATTGAACAGAAATATATTATGCATATTTTAATCCAAGCCAACTCTTTCATATTTAATTGTGCACATGTGTCCATCTATAATAATTATATAATCTGCGCTTACTCGGTTTTCATTTGATCTATGTAACCTTTGATTACTCTATTCTTTGTTTCATCTCTCTTCTTTAAAGTTTGAATGAATTCTGTTTTGAAGAATGCTTTAATTTGCCTACATGTAGATCTAGCCCAGATATTCATCAAAATATACCATGATAAGAAGAAGGTTTGTTTGCTTATGTTGGGGTTTAATGGCACATCGGCACGATTACGTCTATATTGTGCCTATCACGGTGTGTACGTTTACATGTCAAAAATGTTGATCAAAGTATACATAAAGTATAATACAATATGGGTGATTCGTTTACGAGTTGTGAAAGAAATATCAAAATGAAAAATAAAAATATCAAAATTGGAAAACAGACCCAGCGAAACCATGCACATCCAGGTGTTCAGACTACCATCAGGTATATAGAACTTTTGAATGAACACAAGTAGCCACAGATGATTATATATCACCTCTTTTGGAAAGTCAAAGATTGTACAACGCAACTAAGTCAAAGATTGTACAACGAAACTAACATAAGACGGATATAAGTAAATAATGTGGCTTCCTGTATTGCATCACGACTGAAAGGCCTAATTAAATAAACCTGATATATATTAGGCCTACATCCCCCTTTCCGCCTCCGCTTTTCATTATTTTGCACCCCTCTCCCTCCCCCGGCCCCTCCTCTTTACCAGTCTCCCATACAAGCCACTTCCTATTCTAACTGTTAAATGTTATGTTAACTTTTATGCGGCACTAGGAAAACAGATTGAGTAAACCATGCACATGCTACCATCAGTTACATAAAACCTTTTAATAGACACAGGTAACCACACGTAATACATGTATCAATACATGTTTTGTTTGTTTTTCTTAAGCCTTTCAATCCTAAGAGATAGGATTATCTCGGCTTTTAGAATTTGTCATTTTTTGCTGAGAATTTTGTGGGTAGATATTTGGAATTTGGAAATTTTGCCCGGACAACGGCACTCAGGCCTACTCTTCTATCGATTTTCAACTGCCAAGGGTTCTTTAACGTGCGTAAGGTATACACGGGACCTTCGAAATATATTCGCCCTTATCCGAGAAGGCTAGACGTCGGGATTCCCTACCCACAGGAAGCCATAGTTGAGTCACTGAAAATAAGGCGGGTTTTCGATCTTCGTGTCCTGTCATCCCCCGATGCAGAATCCGCGAGTCGAACCCGGCCTGTTTTCTCCATGAGCAGACGCCATACTCATTGAGCCACTGCGTCCCCCTCAATACATGTATTGTTCCGCTCCCTTCTTTTATCTTCCTTCCACGCTCCGTCTCTCCCTCTCATCTGTTTATTTCTACTCCCATCTCCATGAAAAGCGCGTCCTTGATATGTGGCACAAGCCGACCACCCCCCCCCATCCCCCCTCCCCCACCCCTTTCTCTCCTGTTTCAGTATACGTATTATTCATACAAGCCATCAGTATGGTGAAAAGGGGGTCGTCCTAGCCATGTTGTTTGGCGTCTGCTCCCTGGTGTAAAACTCAAGTTGTGGGTCGCCGGTTGACTCTCTGATCCTCCGATCGGGAGATAGATTAGAAGAAAGAAAACGACATGAAAAAAAAAAAAATAATAATAAAATAATTCCCTTTGTGATAACCACCCGCAGGGGGTTGAAAGGCAAAAGAATATATTGTAATTCAAATGGTCCTCTGGCTTCTTGGATAAGGAGATCCACCGATAAGGGGGAATGTACTTCAGGGGTCCCATGTATATGTTATGCTCGTTAAAGAACCATTTGCACATTAAAATTTGAGAAAGTATGCAGAGATGACGCTGTCCGGGCAAAATTTCCAATTTTTAAATTTCTACCCACAAAAAAAAAGAAAAAAAAATCTTCTTACAACAAAGGGGGGGGGGGGGAGGAGGACTTGAAGCTAACCTAATTCTACTTTCTTTAAGATCAAATGCTACACACACACACACACACACACACACACACACACACACACACACGCACACACACACACACACACACACGCACACTCACTCACTCACACACACACACTCACACACACGCACACACACACACACACACACACACACACTGCATTAATTTCACATTTTCCCTCCACAGATCTTCAGGCCAAGAGCATTCAAACCAAAATAATTTCTACCCGACTAAAGTTTGAAATTAAAAGAAAGGAAACAAAGCGAACAATAACCAGCACACAAACAATCGAGTGAATGAATAAGTGAGGGCTTTGCAGACACCTGACACTGCGTGTTCTCAAATTTACCGATACTATTTTTCTTGACTATTTTTGAACATTCTTTTACGAATATCCGGCTCAGCCAGTCACGGAAACAACAAGGACAACAACAATAACAACACGATTTTTATTTGAAAGGATGAGGCAGTTAGAGAATATTTAGACCGGTACACCACTGCTATTGTTTCATTCTGTGACATTGCCTGTCTACCTTTTTCCACGTGTGTTGTACAATTGCTAGATATATTTGTAGGTCTTTCAGTCCACCTGTAGACGATCTCAGCCATTTCCTGTGAGGACGCCGGACTGTGGCAGTTGTTGTCATCATCTCCACGTCAGCATCACAGAGATGCCCTGTGGGGCTACTTAATAAAAGTACTGCTAAAAGATTTTTTTTTTTTTAAATGGGCTGCAGGCCTTCATTCTTTAACTGTTAAAGTTTCTGTCCGCCTTCTGCTAGATGAAAGCATGGAAGAAAAGGGAAGAAAAATAATTAAAGTTACAAATAAGAATAATATATGTTTTTAATAGCCTTTGTCCACGAGGAAGGGCGGCAGGAGAATGGCTTTCCTCCCCGCCTCCGCATACTTCATGTACAATTGCTTTCTGTTTAGTTTTGTTTCAAGTGAAGCAATAGCTGCTTAGATCTATGAAAATTTATTGTCCTGTTGTACAGAGTGACTTCAGCACGATGGCATTCTGGGCAGGGGCCGACCAAGGAAAGACTTTTGGGTTTAAGGGGGTGGGGGAGGGAAGAGATATTGACAGGAAAGCACTTATCTGTGTCCTAAGCCACATACTGTCTGGAAAAAAAAAAAAACCTTCTACTTCACTGTACATGACTTTTAGCGATATAGGGCGAGGGACAAAAAACAAAACAAAACAAAAAGCATTGAACGACACAAGTGGAAAAAGATAATGCAGAGGAAAAGATAGAAAGATAGTACACACTGAATTCAACAGAAGCGGTGCACAGATCCAAACATTTGCATTGCAAAAGTGGTATCTAGTGACTTGCGATGCGTCCCTAGACCATGTATAGTCCTTGCGGATCATTATATAGGAATATGAACTTTAACCTTAGCAAATAGTTTTTGTCCCCAGGGACTTATATCAAAGGTTATCAAAATGCGTGATAGAGTGTAAGCTGGTCAAAACCTGTCATTTATTTCTGTGTATGCTGTGCTGACCATGCGGCCGGCGGGACATTCAGCGATAATGCCCACAATCAGCCCCCGGCATTGTCATAGTCCCTTGCTGCCTTTTCTTGCTGGGCGAACAAGAAATCTGGTTACTTTTTTCTGTTTTGAAAGCCCGTCCTTTATCCAGGCCTGTCTTGTCTTCTTTTGTCGCCCACTGCTCATCGCAGGATTGTTTTCGCCAGGCTGTAACTTCCTCCGACTCGAGCGTATCGAACCTGTATCACCAAGAAATATTGCTCATCATTCTGAGTTTAACACAGGCATAGAGAACATTTTCTCATCATGCCAGTCTTGGAGATTTCCTATAACATGGTATGATTGTCATATCTGAGAAATGAAATCTTACCAGATAATGCTGGTGTTGTCTACGCTGCCCCTTAGCCATTTGGTAGAATCGAGTACTGTTCTAGCATCTGTTACTGATGGACCTGTTATAAGACACATGTACGAGGTTTTCCTTTACATAGCTTTTGAAATAAAACATTGAACTGTGCCTTTTAAATGCTAACCCTCGCTCTCCTTCCTAAGCACATTTACACTCAGGAAATACAATTCGTTGGAGGAAACCTAAAATTATCATTCTGATGCTAAAATTACAGCTGACATAAAACAAAACCGGCAGAGTCTAGAGCTGGTATTTCATGGATGTTCTCAATGGCTGCCTTCGTCAAAGACTCCCAGATCTGAGAGGAGACATAGATCAAGATCATTACGCACTGTTTAGAGTCAGTTCGATTATACATCTGTGAAATTGGCGTAAAAAACCTAATGAACTTTCCTATCTTGCCCTAACCTATCCTGTCTTATCCTATCCTATCCTATGCTATCCTATCCTATCCTATCCTATCCTATCCTATCCTATCCAATCCTATCCTATTTTGTCCCGTCCTATTCTGCAATAATTAAAAACTGCTCTGTTTTGTCCTATCCAGTCCCTTTCTATCTTGCCTAAGGTGCTCTATATCTTGAATTCGTGACAAAGCTATGGGATAAATGTAAGAAAGACAACAATTGTCACGAGATGGGCTGTACAACATACTGAATCTGACCATAGATAGACTTAGGTTTGGCACACACAAGGCTGTGAGATGGAGCAGATATCACTACACAGAGAGATAATTCTCCACAGGTCGCAGTCTTTATTATCACACTATGTACAGAACATACTGGGAGATGTATTTGCGAAAATAATTTCAAAAGTTGCACTTTTAATGCGGTAAGTTAGTTTTTGCTCGCTACAAAATTTGCATTTATCGGGACTCACACCATATTCTTTTCTTTGTCTTGTCTTGGTTAGGCCGTCGACTCGGTGTCTGAAGTTCCGGGTTCGAATCCTGATTGGTCCCGCGACATTTTGTCCTTGGGAAATGGCAATTTCCCGACTCCACCCAGGTTTGAATGGGTACCCGACTATAGACAGTGATTGATATTGCTAGACTGATAAGGATTTGAGCGCCTAACAAGCAACCGCCTTGTATGCTTCCCAGGAAGCTGAGAACGTTTGTGAGTGTCTTCTTTGGGTCTGTCTGGGTAACAATATAATGTAAAGCGCTTAGAGCCTGTACTGTACGGGGATACACGCTATATAAATATTCTCTATTATTGTTATTATTATTATTGTCTGTGAAACTAGCTGGCACAGCACTGCTCTGAAATATGTCCTCTCTGTCACAGGTAATGAAAAGTATTGAGTTACACCTTGACTTTGGAGACGGAAGACAAGCCAGTGGCTACTTTTAATGGTGCCACAAGCTGCTTGAAGATTTAGTCACTCTGTTTTACTCAGTTATGCCTTACACGTTCATACCATGTATCCGCGGGTAGGACCAATGGTACCAGCGATGTGTGAAAGTTGTTAAAAGTCTATCCGGTGAGAAAACATCAGAGCTATCGCATTCTCTGACCCAGGATACGAGTACATGATGCTCTAATAGTGGTCCCCAAATTTTCGGATAGTCATCCATTTGGTCCTCATACGACATCCCCACCGACCCCCAAAAAGAGAATATTCATTTCAGATTTCTCCTGCGTATTCACGAAACACACGCTTCCAGATTCTAAATTTTGGTCTTCTAATCTTTGTAACTACTCTTAGGAAACCTGCATCCAGCATCACAAGACAGGCCCTAACCTGGAACCCCCAACGGAAAAGGAAAAGAGGCCGACCAAAAAACACCTAGCGCCGGGACTTGGAAACAGATACCCAAAGGATGGGTTGCACCTGGAGGACCGGTATGCCTGGAGAGCTCTTGTCGCCTGGCCTATGTCCCAGGGGGGGGATTCCAGGCGAAAGTGAAGTGAAGTGAATCTTTGTAACGTTGATAGAAACTGCTAGCTACTTTCTTTTGTTCCTATGCGACTAGGAGAACAGCAATGCCTTCGACTCGAGCAGAATATTATGTTCCATATATCGCCAATTCTAACGTCCACCTCCCCCAACGCCCTTTTAACCATTCAGAGCCCCATTAGAAGTTCTCATCGCCATTCAGGAGGGCGGTGCCGCCCACTCTGGGAACCACTGCTTCAGTGAAAATGTTATCAGCTTCTCCATCAATATCGTTTCTTTAGCAACGTGAAGACCTGAGACCGTGGCTGTGGTAAGGCAGGCATCAACAAAACAACAGTAACAACAAAAATGTTGAGATCAGCCTTCCCAAACGAAGGCACTTCAATGTTGTTAGGATCAGCCGTTTGTGAGAGCTGTTGGATGCCAATATTCCACTTTGCTACCTGCAGTTTTATCTGCAGCTCCCATCACAAACATTATAGACATAGCCTAAGTTTGAAATTATGTTTTCAAAAATATTTTTATTCTGAACATTTCTTTTTATGTGGTCATAACATTAACCCTTTCCATACGAAGCACAAGTATAACCTATATATTTACGTCCATTGAAGTCATGTCGTGTCAGATACAAGACAATGTAAAGCTTCTATATTTGAAATACACACTCAGTTTTGGCGTTTTACAAAAGAATACTTATTCTAACTTTAAGATGGCCGGTGTATATAGACCCGTAAAGCTTGACTCTTTTGGGTTTCGTAGGTAAAATGTTAAACTATAGATCCAATAGTTTGCAGGAAGATGGAGGCAGTAGGAATAAAATAGTTTTTACATTTCACAGTGCGGTAAATTGAAAAACGAAATAATTTCCCCATAGGCAAATTTCTATCAATTTTTACAATCTTAAAAAACGATGAGGCGAAGAAGAAAAATGTCAAAAGAAAGATAAATGCGAAAGCATGTAAGATTAAGAGATAGTTTATAGGAAAACAGCGATGTAAACGAATCTGTTTTACATTATCGTTTCATTCGCTCAAATCCGATTGCAGGTATATCTTCTCATATCTTGTGCGAAGTCAGTGCATCGTCTTTTCTGTTATATGTTTTTTAAGTACTGTCTGTTTGCTGTATCCGGAGGGATCGTTCATTCCCATCTATAAGGTGGTAAAATTCTGAGTTGAGTGTCTCTGTTGATCTGAAAACCTTTGTTTTTACCTTCTGGACAGTTTACCTGTTGAAATTATAGAACATAATATTTTTATCTTGCTTAAAGTAAACTAAAATAGCAAATAAGCCTAATAAAAAAGAGAGAAAAATCAATCCTGTTCTGACAAACGATGGACAGGTTCTACAGATTTAGAGCACTCGATCTGTCTCGAGTCTCAGAAGAAGGATTTTTACATTGAAGCGACTGTGAGTTTTATTTGAGAGTTTCTTTTGAGAGAGAGAAAGAGAAATCAATGGTTTTTAGCTTCCATTCTTGAAGCCATTATTCATCTATTAAATCATGGCCTATTTTATGTTCTCGGAAACAATGCAAACAGCAACAACGATACATTCCCAAAAAGCTAGAAAACAACTTTACATCACCAATACAACGATAACAGCAAAGTTATGGCCGAAACAGCAAATAAAAACAAAACATCTGCAATGTTAACACTATCGTGGACTGAAAACGTAACAACAACAGTAACAAAAACAACAACATTAACAAGATTCTGAACTTTAAAAGTGATAACAGCCAATAACATAGGCGATACCAACAACAGCATTAACCAGTGTTCGGGTAGTGACAGCAAGGCCAGATCCACCAACAGGGCTGCCACAAAAATCTCAGCCAGGCCGACTGTAGGTGAGCGCTGTGTGCAAAGCGCCCGTGTGTGCGCGAGTGGCTTGCGTGAGGTTTAGCAGTGACTTTCTTGAGTCCCGCGCGAGGGCCGAATCTCCTAGATGTCTGTCACAGACGCCGCCGAAGTGGAATCGGATAATCGCAGATAAAGAAAATTTCCGCTCATCACTCGACTTTCAGACCGACCGGTTCGCCAATTAAAGTGTAATCAAGTTTCCAAGGTGTTGGTTCGATAGTTTATTAGACAAAACTCAAGGAGATATCTTGGACAAAGACAGAGTGCCAGAGATTGTGGAGGACTTTGGATAAAGTGAAAGTATTCTGATAATCCGTCATATCAAGTGAAATTCTTATTGAGAAAAGAATAAAGAAAATGTACCTAAAATAGAAATATAAGAATAAAAGGGGACATTGGTGTTTTGTTTAAATTATTCATACGTGATTATTGTTTCATAAGAAGTAATTTATTTAACTGATGTAAAACTGAAATACTCGGCCAGTTTAGGAGCTGATTGGAATTGGCGTCAACGACATTGACAGTTTCAAACGTAATGAATGCTCAGTTTTAAAAGTGTCAGTGAGATAGACCTGATAGCTGAGAGGTTTCGGCAGACATAATCACAAGTGGACAGATAATAATTATGTCAGTGTTCTAGCACTCAATTCTACTCGATCTAGTGACATTGTGCAGCAAAATATTACAACAGCAACAGTTACCAGAGCAACAGCAAAGGAAAACAGCTGGGTCGGAACAAACATTTCATCTATCGTAAGTTTGTCTCACTTTTCATTTTATTCTTCTTGATCTAATTCTACTGTTTTTAATTTTCGTTTCTCTAGTGACTTGAGCTCCTCTCTTTCTTCCTTTCTTTCTTTCCGACTTTTTTCTCTCTTTTTTTTTACTTTGACTGTACATTCTCTCATTTTTTTAAATATTTTTTTTTTTTTTTTGTGGGGGGTTGTCTTCATTTTTTTGTTTTGTTTTGTTTTTGTTTTTGTTTCGTTGCCTTTGTATTTGCTTTTATTATGTTTGTTTTGTCTGATGAGATTGCTCGCTATTTCATTACTGTTTATTTATTCCTCTTCTCTGACGCCCATTTGTACATAACTCCTCTCATTTCAACAAACAACATTTATTTTACATCTATAAAGACAGTGCATAGAAGATTCCTTTAGCAAAAAAAAAAAAAACAAAACTCAAAAATTAAATTCTCCACACAGTGACAAAAATCAAAATACCATTATGTAAATATAAACAACAAATACACCAATGCAAGTGGAAAAGGGGCGGGGGGAGGGGGGTTATAAAAACACTTCTTCAGTATTACAACAACATAAAATACCAGTGGTCAAAGTAGATTGGTGGTATCTCTTTATCTAACTTTGTTACTGACATGCTAACTCAGATGTGTCTATCAGCGGTCAGAGCGGCCTATGAGGTGCTTACGGGTAATTCCAATTGTTTTGTCAAGCTATCAACAAAGATTTACGGACATTTCACGGGGCAAACCAAGAACCTTTCTCAATTAAGATAAGCGTGCAGAGCCGGGTATAAATCAAAGTTAATCTTTTGGTAAGGAAATTAAATCCTATTGATTCAACATTTGTTTACTTTTCAGTGGTTCTATGTATTACATTATACTTTGTCTTCGAATTTATTGGTGGCTCGCCCTACAAGTTTGAAGATACGGCAAACACTCTCTCACAAACAAACACACACACGTACACACACATACACACACACAAACACACACGTTGTGAAACAGACATACACATATGTTGGAAATCACGGATTTACACACACAGTATTAAACAGACATTCATGTCGACAAAAGAATTGCTGAGATTTTGTAATTTAAACCACCTCCGAGGTAAAGGACAGAGTACTGGTACTTCTTACACTTCACGAGAAATTAACAATTGTTTCCAGTTTGTGACTTTTTTGCCTCTGGATGTGTATATTTTCTGTCGTGTATTTGTTGGGAACGTATCCTAGGTGAGTGCAGAGATATTGCATTTGTGCGTGTGTTTGTGTATGTGTGTTTTCTTTGTAGCTTTTGTAGGAGAGTCATAGTTTCTTCGTGACGATTGTATAATTTCAAGAATTTAGAACCCACGGTCTCCGTGGGAGATGTTTTAAATAAAGCCCTGGGACCTAAAGTGCATGGCAAAGCGTGCGCACCTCGATGCTGATATTTTGGTTGATTGAACTGAATGTTTCTCAGAGAAAACGTGTTTTGAACGCGTCATAGTATCGAACGTACAATTCGGATCAAGCAGTCTCGCCAGTTTATTATTCAATGATTATCGCACTTGTAGAATAACTTCAAAGATGATAAGGTTTTTTTTTTTTTCGGATTTATGCACATAGAAACACAGATCCACATGCAGCAATGTTGTGTGTCAAATTTCATATGGATCCATTCAGCAGTTTTCGAGTCTGTGAGCCTATTGTGGGTTTTCTTGCAATATTATTATATAGATGAGTGGCGAAATGTTGGAGAATTTCCAAAGAATTAATAACTCAAAATGTATTAAGGTGCCGACCTAGCGACGTTTTGTCTACCATTCTTAGCACTTAAATCCCATGTCATAAAGCTCACCGTGTAGCACAATGATACATCTCTAAACCTTGTGGCGTGTTAGCTCAGTACTGCGGCCTTTGGATGCAGAGGTCGGTAGTTCGAATATCAACGGTTGCATGTTGTATCCTTAGGAAATATACTTAACACACATGTGTTAAATACATTTCCTAAGGATACAACATGCAACCATTGGGATTCGAACCACCGTTAGTTACCTCAGCCTACCCATCTATAAAACGGGTACCTGATGTATATCGGGGGAAGTACAGTGGCGCTGCACTGCGGCGGCGCTGTCTACAATGGCCAAGCCAGTTTCCCCTCCTGGGTGTCAAGGGATGGTACTTTCACTTTACTTTTTACTTTTTTTTTTACTTAAAGCGTATGTAAAACATAATTTCTTTTACGCTTACATGAAAACTAATGTCAACAAAGTAATCCTACGGCTTGCCCAGCTTTTGGTGGCAACGTTTCAGAGTTCCACAAAGATGGGATATGATTTCCATGGAAATAAAGTTACATGTAAGAAAACTAGAACTATAACTGTAAAACTATTCGTCAATAAAATTTAAAATATTTTGTCAATAGATAAATATTATAATTTAATATCCTAGATCAAGCTACCAGATGGGTGAATAAAGGGAAACATGAATTGTGTAGGCAAAGGATATTAATTTCAGGACTGCTGTCAATTATTTGTTTGTCTGTCTGTCTGTCTGTTTGTTTGTTTGTTTATTTGTTTGTTTGGTCGTTGGTTTTTATTTTGCATTCTCTCGATTTTTGACGTTTTGAATTTTTACATTCGCATGGATTGATCAGAGTGTTTCAAGAACGTAACTATTAAGATCTACCTAATATGTTTTATACTTTGCAGGCCAATGGTGCTCGAATTATGCTATAAACACAATTTTTCCTGACAATTTTGTGATAAATAGTAGCGCATTTAGTGGAAATTGTCACCCTCATCCTAACTCAACTGATGTTGAAACAGATCTACTTCTTAACACTTCAATAATGTAGTAAAAACTGGGAATATGTAGAACTATTATATGACAATGTGAACAAGATTATGAGGGCAAAATTAAAAACATTGTTTGGACTTCTGGAAGCAACAGGTGCAAAGAAGTGATTTATTGTTATTTTGATTAAAGCAGATAAAAACAAGTTCATTTCACACTAAAACATCACACACATGTTTTATTTCAAATGCTGAAAGCGTATTTGAAATTCAGTATCGGAGACAATGTTTTAAAAGTAATATAGCAAAAGACGGAAGTTGTTCAGATTTGATAGAAAACGACTTAGGCAGATATATATAAGGGCTTCATGATACCATTTTGATCAACTTGAAGAAATCTATATCTCATATTGAAAGTGAAACACCGAGTTACCTCTTTGCAAGCCATCTTTTCTCTCTCCCCCCCCCTCCCCCCCCCCCAACGAAATAAAAGGAAAAAATGTAAAATAATAAAAAAAAAAAAAAAAATGGCTTCGAATTATTTGAAATCATCTGCCTGTGCACTGATAAAATTTCTGACTTACATGATCAGCACTACTCGTCTTCCTTATCAAATAATGTGGTTTCAGGAGTGTCGATACGTTCCTGTGTCTGACCTCTTATCTTGGTAATGAATGGGTTAACACATCAATCCACAGTGATCCACTACGCCAGGCAGTAATCTCTTGGTTGACTTGCAGAGATCTGGCGTTGTCTGGCATGCACGGTCTATGACTATGCAATCTCGATGGGTGGGCTATCAAGTTTCAATGAATCACACCATTACCACAGTGCTCTCGAACTAAGGAACGCTCTCGCCTATCTCTTAGTAATGTAGAGCTGACAGAATTAACCCTTTCCATACGAAACACTAATATAGCCTAAACATTAAGGTCCCAGGAGCCATTTCAATTCAAATACAGGACAATTTAAACATGCCACATTCCAATTTAATTTACTACTGGTCGAGATTTTACAAAAAGTACATATTAATATAAACTTAGGATGTCCAGTGCAAAGACGTACAAATCTCAGCTCCTACATCCTTTGGTATGTAAAGTGTTAAACGTTTTCGACATCGTGAGCTCAGTGCTACCAACAGGGATAGATTTATTTGCCTGTTTATTTTCCAATGAATTTTGCTAAAATCCTTGACACTTATATCCCTTTGGCAAAACGCATTTTCCTTGAAATCATCTGTTTCGAGAAAATTAAGATTTATGTTTTTTTACCTGGTTTAAACACTAACGACCACAAAATGCACTTTAAAAAGAATAAGACAATACAATAAATTGTCTTTGATATATGGAAAGTAATATTTTGAACAGGTGAAGAAAAATAATGAAATTCTGAGAAAAAAGGAGTGTGTCTTTTTTTTCTCTTTCTTTTTGCTTGTTTGTTTGTTTGTTCGTTTGTTTTTGTTTTAAGAATATTAGTACAGTTAATAGAAGGATTGGACTTTGACTCATTCATCTGCACCTATCACCAGGACATGTGCCTCAAAGCCCTTCATCTTTTGTTATTTTATTTAAAATTAGGCTGAAAGAAAAATCAATTCGACACCCAATTTGATCAGGCTTAACTCCTGCAGTTGATGTTACACCTGTTGCTGTGTAAACCGTCAGAATTACACCCGATCAAACACTAATGCATGTTAGTAAATTGGGTTCATGTTGATTTTTCACTTTTTCAAAAGCGTGGAGCAATTTGACTCATTACAGTGCTCTATTTGCAGAGCGCATGGAACTTCTTCTTTTTTTTTTTTTTAATGAACAAAATCCCTTACATGAAGATGACATTTTATTACAATGATATTAATTGACTACGAATAGTTATTATTTTCAATATTATTAATACCAGCTGTTCAAACATTCGACAAGCCTCAAGTATTCGAGTGTCTCTTGAAACGATTGGGACTCAACACGATGAAATCAGGCTCTTGTCAAATTTTGAGCATATGGAGTTATTGGTATCACCGTAAATATTATTCATTTCCCTTTCAACGTGGGAAAAAAAAAATATTATTCTACCCTAAGTAGAAGTCGAGATATTGGCAAGTTAAGACGATGGGGGATGACCTGAGAAAATGGCCGATCACTTTAGTAAATCCCTCTTAGACCCTTATTAGGCCATACCACTAAATTACAATTTCTGGCCTTTTACTCAATCTATTTCAGCAAATTTAACTTTGAAATGCATTTTTAGATTGATGTAGAATGGTTTGGTGAAGAAAAACAAAATTGCGTTAAAAATTCGTTCACTGTTGAAAAACACATGATTTCTCCGATCAGCTCAGTTTGACGAGTGCCTGATTTCAGCATATTGCGTCTCATACAATGAAATTATTGAAATCCAGCTGCTACCTAGGCACACACTCTCCTATAGTACCACTGCTAGTATGTTTTTTTCGTCTGTACTGATCACCAAAGCAGTCTGCATTCTGCTTCAGTACACCATAGTAGCCTTCACTGTCTCTAGTAATGTCTATGTAAGAGGCCTCACGTTTAACATGGGGATGAGCGTAACCGTGAATTTCCCTGTTTCAGAAGACAGATGTTTCAAGCTGTGTCAGTTCCATTGTTTATTACAGCCTGAAAAAAACTTCTTAAACACATCCAGACCAGAACATTTTCCCCCTCGATTTTCTCCTTTCCCTCGCTTTCTCCCGTTGCTCTTCGTTTATTTATATATTCAAGCAGGCCAAAACAATTTGGCACTTGTCGCTGTCAAACAGCTGACTCTCTTCTCGTGTTTACGTCAATCCTGTCAATTTTGAGACCAAATCGGACGTTTGTCTTAACATACGACGAGTGCAATGCAAAATCTACTAATTGCTCAGATATCCAAATAAAGAAAAACAAAATGGATATATATATATATATTTTTTTTTATGTCTTTTGTGTTTAGGTGTCGATGAAAGAAGACTTTGGAAGTATTTTTAATTTATATTTATTTCTTTTTCCTAGAGCGATCTAGGACTAGGCACGAAACGATTAGCTTTGTAAATTTGGCAGGAAGCATAACATAAAATAAGAAAAAGAAATCGAGAAAGCATTCCATGCATTTCTACTTTTCGTACACGAATGTATTGTGTATGTGTGCGAACAATCTATCTATCTATCTATCTATCTATCTATCTATCTATCTATCTATCTATCTATCTATCTATCTATCTATCTA
>JBCAUA010509290.1:0-16972 GCA_038406235.1 Peronia verruculata | reverse complement strand
ATCAGTCAAGAGCCTGACGAGGGCGTAGAACGCCGAAAATTTGCACGAGACAACACAACTCAGCAGTGAAGCGCTTTAGCAAGAGAATTCTCTCTTCATTTCTTATACATTACGACTTATCTCGTAGCCCGGATTGGTAGTCGTTTCGAGATAACTTGTAGCCTGGATAAAATGAGTTAATGTGAGTTGTGCTGCAAGATATCGGTGTTACCTGGCCATACCAGAGCTCTGTACTGGATGCTGGTAATGGGAAGATCAGGACAGAACACTCAGTATGCATGATTTGTAATTTATCACTATTGCCTTAACAACACAAAGGTTAAATTGGAGACTTTCTTCACACATACTGTGACTTAAGAGTCCGATTTTGATGGTTTGTTCTTCGGTACATAATTTATGTGGTGTTGTTTAGAAATTACCAAGTAATGAGTTCAGAAGTTTTCACATTTTTGTAAGCTCAAAAACAATAGTGGTGCCAAGCATTACCTTGAATATTTTCCTCATTTTATTTGACCTATAAGTGTCATTAACTGCATGGCTGACGCCACATCCTTTACTGCCGATAAATGATAGAGGAATATGAAAGTGAGGGTCAAACTGTAAATAAAATAAGACCAGGTACTTTCTGTCAGGATAGTGAACTCTTGCTGTGAGAAAATTGGTCACATTGTTGTTACTGTTCTTTGCCCCTTTCTTTGAGTAGGGAAAACAAACCATAACATTTTTGTACTTTCCATCTTTCAGACAGTCACAGAGTGAGTCAGGAGAGTCAGAGTTGGACTCAGTGCCTTGGAAACGCGTCACGATGCTCCTGGAAATGGTTCAGACCAAGAAAAAAGTCTCCGAGCCCGTTGCCCTTGTACCCGTGGCTTTTCAGGTGCTGGGCAGGTAAGTCAAGTGCCAGATTAATGAACATTGGTGGCCATTTTTTTTTTTTTAATGGTGGAGGTACTTTAATTTTTGCATCCTGCTGCATGGACAATGAGGTGGTGAATTTTTCCTCCTTTTTCATGTGACTAAATTGATATTTCGGGCTATTGCCTAGGGGCTTCACATCACTGCATTGGCTGTATTCAGATAGAATAGTTTGTGTATGTTGTCTGTCTGCAGGGTTTTGGAGCTGGAGAGCCGAGGTTCTGGTGAATACATCAAACAGTTACTGCTGGGAACTGTCAGTCACATCTGCACCAAACATTCCACACCAGACCCAGGCGACAGTTCAGGAGGTGGGTGCAGGCAAAAGTTTGGTATACTGAAAACAAAATTTCATCACAGCTATCAGGTTATTTTGTCATTTTAGTACCATTGACAATTGTTTAGTGAAATGTGTGAGCTCCGTATGAGCTCCACTTTGTCCTGATGCTGAGGCTATTTCTGGTCTGTGTGACCTAAAGCATCAAATTCACTGGGTTTTCCTTCCTCTCAAAAGGGTGGGAAATGTCCGAAAAAAAAGATGATTTTTACTGCATGTAGATTTTCAGTGAGAAAACTATGTGATTTTTTTTTTTTTTTCATTCTTGGAATCTGCTTTGTTCCAATTTATGAGTTGTTGAGAGGGGTCTTCAGGAGATCAAACCCAGTACTGAATATTCACAAAATATGGGATGAGTCATTCTGTTTCCAATTGTTGACATCATCTAGTGAGCTTATGGGTTGTTCTGTTCTATTTCAGTGGAGACAGTGAAGGGAGAGCATTTGAACATGGAGCTGATAGTTCAGTGCATCCGCAGCTCGGACAGCTCTCATACCCACCACCAGGCCTTGCTCTTGCTCAGCTCCGCAGCCAAACTGGCACCGGTAGGAATCTTTGGCACTTTTTTATCACTCAAATTGTTGGTTTTTCTTCTTTTGTTTTCTGTTTTCATTAATGTGGGCTATTATCAGCTGGTTATCTTCTCTTTCCTGAGGAGAAAAACACGTTATCTTACAGGTTTAATTTATTAGCAGTTTGTCAATGCCAAACCCTCTAGATTCAGGGATCTCAAACTTTTTGGTTGTCACCAGCTTTCCTACTTTTGGCCTATCAACTGCCGATTTTGACTGACTCCACAAGACAGTTGCGGTTTTATAGTAATTTTCGATACAAATTCCACACGATGACAGTAAAACCGGAAGTACAAGAGAGTTCTGTTCATACCTCAGACGATAGTCAGACTGTTAGATCTATTCGAGATCAAAGTTTGTAGTGCATAGATCTAATTCCTCACATCCAAGAGCATGCAGTCGAGTGGTCACATGAGAGTTATTGATGGAAAATCAGCAGATCAGAGTTCAAACAACAAATAATGTGCTCATGATCTTAGAAAGACTACTGTAAGAGGTTTGCGATCTAGTCTAGATCTAGAAAATATAGAATTAAACTAGATCTAGATTTTGGATCTAGATCTAATCCTAATTACTCTTGATGACTACGATGCATGTGGGATCTTTTTAGTTCTTGGAATTTCCACTAGTTGTATAATTTCAGAGGAAATTTTCCAACTTTTTTTGTGACAGTGTGACATCCCTGTAGATTGACAGGGAACGCACAATCTGATATGTTGGTGATTATGTGAAAGACATTATTTTAATGACATCAGTGACATTTTAATTCCTCTATGTTTTGTTGAGATCAGAGCTGTAGGGATTTGCACACATCACTGTTGTAGTATTTGTTGTCATGATCAGAAAGTGACAGGTGATTTGTTCGTTTGCCATAGAAAATGTTAGAGAATGGGAAAAAAGTAACAACTCTTCTTTGTCTTAGTTGGTTGACATTTTCTCACCTATTCTGTGTCGATTCTTCAGAGCCTCCTGCTCCACAACATGATGTCTGTCTTCACATTCATGGGCGCCAACATCCTACGTCAGGACGATGCCTACAGTTTCCAAGTTATCGGCAGAATTTTGGAGAACGTCATCCCAGCTCTTATCATGGTAGGTGGGCTGTGGGATGTTGGTGAGAACATGCCTTGTTTAGGATTCTTTGTTAGTGGGTGAAATTCTTGCATGGATCAGAAAGCACTACGAAAAAAGACCTTCTCTTATGTATGGGAGGTGACTCTGTGAAATCAGGCATTCAACAGACTGAGGCAGCTGGAGAAATCATGTGTTGACATATGAAATGTTGTTTATGTGAAACACACACACACTCAACAGTGAATGAGTTTTCAATGCAATTTTTTTTTCTCTTCTCAAAACCCTTTTATATCAATCTAAAAATGCATTTCAAAGTTTAATTTGTTGGAATAAATTGAGTAAAGCTCAAACATGATAATGTATTGACCTGTCGTAATAAGGATTAACAAAAGTCATGGGCCATTTTCTCACTAAATTTAGCTGCAGCGACAGATCACCCTCATTATCTTTAATTGCCAATATCTTAAGTTCTATTTAAGGTAGAACAAAAATTTCCTCTCACACAGAAAGGGAAATGAAAAATCTTCACAGTGACACCAATAACTCTGTATGTTCAAATTTTGATCAGAGCCTGATTTCATCGTGTCGCATCTTGTATAGTAATACAGTCTCTACGCAGAATTCACACAGGAAGTCGCTCTGTTATTTGACAGACAGTTGTTTTGTTGTAAATAAGAAATAAACCCACTCATATTGCTGCAAGTATTGAAAGTTTGTCTATTCTACCTGACAAGAGCCATATAGTCAGTGTGGTGTTTGTAAGTTAGTCGAGTATTGAGATGCTGATCTTGTCCTGTTTGTCTGCAAACGTTCAGGCCTGCGAGGAGACGAGCAAGGACAGGAACCTGCCACCCAAGAAAAAAACCATGTCCAAGAGCCGGGTCAGGTCCGAGGATATGATGACGGTGGTCTTGCGAGTCTTTGTGGATGCCATCCCTCACATCCCCGCCCACAGGAAGATTATGCTGTTTGAGAAACTTGTGTCCGTGGTGGGCGTCGACACCTACCTGTGGCGGTTGGTCCTGCTGTTCATTGAGAGTGTGACTGTCAGGTCAACAAGACAGGTGAAAACGGACGAGGATGTCAGCTCAGTGGCTAATGATGATGAAAAAGTGAGCATTTTGTCTTGATGTGAGCTTATCATTCAGGGATGTCAAATTTCCTACTTCAATTGAATTTCCTACTTTTTGGCTGTCAGTAATCTCTCTGTTGGCCTCAGATCCGGCTAAAGAATATACTAGGATCTTTTCCAACTTTTTCATGTAGATAGGTGGACATTCCTGATCATTCTCTATGTGAGTACATTATCTGTCATCTTCCCCACAAATTTCAGTAAGTTTTCATGAATTTTCAGTTATTGAGCTTGAAATGACATGCCATGTAAAATGTTTGTCAAGTTGGATGTTTGACAATTGGTTCACATGAAGATTGTGTCAATGGGGGGATATACAAATTTGCCAGACTGATGTGTGATTTTGTTGCTGTGTGTCCGCCCTCCCCTCCCTCAGGGTACCGGCCCACTGAATGTGTCTGACCTGGAGTTTCTGACCAGCTTGACCGAACAGTTTGCGGGGCCACAACTGCTGCGTTGTTTCCAGCAAGCCATGAGTTATGTCCTCCAGCTGCCCGAGGAGAAAGTGGATGGTGAGTACATTTTTTCTGTACACTGTGATAAAGCGATACAATCTGTACAAAGTCAGACTGAATATTCAGTTTAAATGACCAAAAATCACGTCTATAGTCACATCACTTTTGCCTCAGACACAAAATTGTTCATAATTTGACTAAACAAAAACCTGGAAATCCCGAGCAGACTGTTTGTATGTACCCCACTGCTAAAAATAAAAAAAATCACTCACTTGTGTTTGTTACTGCTAAACCATGAGATCTGAGAGCAATTGTCACCGACCCCATGTGTTTTTCTTTGTCAATGGTAGTGAACAGTTTGATGCATTTGTACTCCCCTGTCCTCCTAGTTGGAACAATCGACTGAAGGCTTCTTCTTTTCATAAATTTGAGTGAAAGTTTTCAAACTTTTCTTGTCTTCAAATAATAATAGTAAACAGCTGTCAAGATTTCTTTCCTATAGTCAATTCATGCATTTCTTAAGACTGTGGCAACATTAGTATGTCCTAGAACTTGTTATTGTCTTACATTTGTACTTAGGCCAACTGAAACAAGTCAGCAAAGAAATGTCCAACCTGGGAGAGATGACGGCCGAGGAGATGGAGATCTTCAGTGTCCCGCACCACACCTCCAAACAGTTGCGGCATTTCAAGTTTGCCTCTGTCTACGCCTTCAACCATCTGATAGCCAGTCAGCATTTGCTGGGACAGGTCAGAATGTTTCAGGGTCCCACCCCTTCACCTGTAGATACTGAGCAATACTGCAATAGCCAAGCTCATCAAACATGTGTAGATTCACTTGTAAAAGCACTACAGTAACAGGAGAGAAATGCTGACATAGATCACTACAGCACCAGTGCGGAATTGAGAAAAAGAGCCAGGGTGGTGGGTGGTTGTGTCAGATATGAAAAAAAAACAAGGAGGGTCACATTTTTTAACATGAAAAGAAAATATTCACAACATTTTCCCAGTAGATTTTGAACAGCAAAAGTTTTTTTTAAGGCAACGAGTCATATGTCCATTGTCAGACAGGCCTATTAGTTCTCAAATGTGCCAGGAAAAGAAAAATAACTCTGGTCTCTTCCTCTCCTCCCCAGTTGGCAGATGTCGAGCCATCCACTTTTCTGTCGGAGTACCAGAGTCTGATGGAGACGGTGCTGCAGTTCATAGGTCAGGTGACACTGTCACACAATCGGCACCGAGAGGAAAACAGTGCCAGATTCTGGAGAATTTTACTACACAAATCTCACGACTTTATGGACCAGGTGAGGGGTCAAAGTTGGCTCCAGAAATGGCATAATGTTAATTATCAAATCTTATGGTAATTCAGAGGAAGCAAAGAGAAGACCCATTAGAGCATCCATCACATATGTGGAAAATAGAGCAGATCAGCTGCTTGAACTTCCAAAATTTAGCATGTTGGAGTTCGGGCCACAGAGTTTGACACAAAGTTGTCATAGCATCTAACTCGGCAGGTAACTTTGGTGTGGATGATGCTGGCAGGTGACAGGCAAGGTTGTTATTCACATTCCAACATCATGACTTGCAATCCATCATTACACTTAGCAAACTTGTCCAAACTTTAGTCTAAAGATATAAGAGAATTTGGTTCAGATTCCCCACCGTGTGCTGCTTCTCTTGTTAAAATCTCCCACTGACATCAGTCAGTCATGGACGGTGCAGGCAGAGTAAATCAACATTACAGTCGAGCACAGAAAATTTGAACACGGAAATCTCTAATTCATGGAAATGAACACAATTTCTGGCCTCATTTAAATTCCTTTGTTTTCTATGTATCATTAACACACATTTCTCAAATTCTCAACACAGATTTCTTGAACGATTTCATCATCTACTGGACCTCAAAGTGGCAGAATGTCTGATTAGGTCCATTTTTCTGTCTGTCCTGCACACCTCAAGCTGTGCATGGTAAGGGAGGGGTGTGGTGGGAGGTGGGCATTGTAGACTGTAGGTCTAAATATGGGTCTCATTGAAGGTGAATCACTGGGATGGGATGGTGTGATAACTGAGGGGGTGATGGCTAGGCTACACACGCTGCCTGTAGCCTATTGCAAGGAATAACCATAGCCAGTATGACACACAGCAATGTAGCGAGGGGAAACGCACTGTCTGAAAGACAATGGATGATGTCATGTATATGAACTGAGGGACGATAATTCTTAGAATACTGGTAAGATTGGACATCAGTTGTGTGGTGTCTATATCCCCTTAGCAGTCCTTCTATTCCTTTGTTAAAAAAAGACCTTCATGGAAATCTCAAATTATATTTGTAGTTATTGCTGCAAATCCTTGCTCCGTCGCTCCCTCCCCAGCTGGTGAATCTGTTACCAGATTCCATGTTTATGGAGATTGTGTCAGGCCTGATGGAACATTCCCTACCTCTGGTACAGCGCCGAGCCATTGAACTGCTCAACTCCAAACTACAGCACTACAAGGAGGGCTTGTCTTCTACTCAGGTGAGTTTCCTTACTCACTGTTACATCTGCTGGACTGAATTCAAGAAAAAACTGGTTATGTACTCAAAACTGAGGAACTGGAGAAAAAATTGGAATTGTACCTATTTATTTTTTGTGTATATTGGGGGTGGGGGGGGGGGGGGGGATGATTCTATGATTTCCTGAAATGTTTACCCAGGAAATGTTCCAGTAACAGTGATCAGTTCTTTTGCCGTTGTTTTTCAAACTTAGACAAAACCTTGTTGAAGACTTGTTGTTCCAATAGACTTATTTCCCTCATTTAAATATCGTTTGTTTGTCTGGTCATTGGTTTATTTGGATTTTCTATGTTTATAACTGATCCTGACGGCAGCTTCATTCTTTTTGAGACACCTCATCACCACAGAACTGAATTATCCCAAGTATAACAGTTTTATGTTGTAGTAAGAACAATTTATTTCTGGAACAACGAGATGTCTCAATTTTATTTGCACAGGGATGTCAAATCTTCAACTTTAATACCAACTTGGCCGACAGCTCACTTTCTTTCTTGTTGTTTTTTTTTTTTTGCAGGTGACGATGTTGCTGTCGATGACAAAAAAGTTGCAGTCTATAGCACAACATTGTTTGCTGGGTCGCAGCAGTAAGGAAACTGTGAAAGACGAGATCACCGTCAATGGACAGACAGCGTTATACAGTCTCAAAGTTTTGTGTAGAATTCTGGGGGAGAAACATTACAAAGCTTTCACAGAGGTACGAGAGTGTCGAGCCCAGCTGATCTTCCTCTTACAATGTTGTTATGCAACAGTTATACAACGACACTGCTAACAAAATTTGGAATCTGCATACTGTCAAATTTTAACCTTTTCACAACATTGCACAATATATGGCACCTCTATGTTAGGCTTGCTAGTCCCCAAAACGCTAGTATATTAGCAACTCACAGATTTTACAGTTTAGCTTAGCTTAGCAGTGTAGTCATCAGCTGTTAAAAATGTTTCAGTGCTGACCAGTCTGCCAGATATTTTTATGTTGAAACCAAAAATGCCAGGCCCAAGTCACTGCGATTGCTCAGGCTCCAAAAAATCCATTATACTATGTTGTACAGGTTACTTCATGTAGGCAGTTCCTACAGTTACTTCTGTGACACTTGAGGTACATCAGTGCAAAAACCCAACAATAAAACCTGTCATAAGTGGTGAGCCAGAAAGGTGCCACAAAAGTAACGGTTTTCTCATGGGTACGGTTTGTCTTATCACAGTAAAGAATGTCCTGGTAAACAAATCAAATAAATGAAATTGTGACATAGTATACATCATGATGTAATGCACACACACAGATGGACACAATTCGGCACAAAATGCGTAGAGAGTATCTCAGACATGTTTGATGATGCAATATCTCCACACACACTTGCACAGGCTAGGTGTATAACAGTCACGATCTGTTTAATCATTCAAACACACACACGGTTGTACCCAACATTATATATTTAACCATGATTTGTTACACTACCGGTGTCATTGAGTAGAATAACCAACAGCACACCTGACATATGACAGACTGTGATAAGAACTAGCCATACCCTACAGTTTGGTGTGTAAACATTGTCCACTTCAGGTGCTGATGCTGTGCGTCAAGGTATTGCTTGCCCACTCAGAGAATGAGATCGTCTCGGCCTCGGCCATGCTGTGCTGTGCGGAGGTGGTGAGCTGTGCCAAAGTTCACATCCTGGAACAGCTGGGAGATTTCATGCCACCCATCATCTCACAATTACAGTCAGAGGCCATCATCCAGTAAGTCCCCCCATCTGCTTTTTAAAAAATTGAACTTTTTTTTTTTCCTAAAACATGCCAAATTCAGCTCTACAGATCCAAGCACTCAGATAGACTCATCTGGCATTCATTATTTATTTTTTGTATTTATTCATTATTTATCTCGCAGCCTGTGGAAATGAGACATAAATTGCTGGGCTAGAACGGAGAAATTGGGCTTTGAATATGATGAGGGGGTCAGACATCAAATTTTTTTTTTTTTTTTTTATTCCAGACATCAAAAGTACATTTATTTCTGAACAAGACAATCTTGGTCTCACCCTCACTTTATGGATATTTCTTCATTGAAATCAGGTTTTTGTGAAGAAGACATGTTGATATAGGCTTTCGGCCATTCATTCTAACTCAATTTTTTCAGAATTTGGTCATTGCTGTAAGGTGAAACATCGACATACGTCTCATTTTGACTGGCTGCGAGATATTTTTTCATTATAAACAGAGCTTGAAAACATCACACAGACACAAATTGTATCAAATCAAAATACAGTTTTGCAATACTCAGGGTACAGAGTGTTCTCAGTGCTTTGTAACTGTTTGTAAATTTACCACTGTTTCCTCTGACTGATGTACCAGATCCACTGTTATCTTACTGTGTTTTCAGCCATGAGGTCCTACTGCTGGCTGCTGTCACGTCGCTGCAGAAAATCATCGAAGCTTTGCCGCTGTTTCTCAGTCCCTACCTGCTGGATATTATCGTCCAGGTATGTAGATGTTAACTCTTTGATGTGCTCACTTAAAATTTATCTGCCTTTCCAAATAGCCAGTTGCATTTTCCAGTCGGGTTTGTAGGTCACAGCTTTGTAAAGTTCAGTGCCTTTTCAAAACTGAGCACCAAAAAGTTAATGATATGGATAAAAGAGTTGAAAAATTTGGCAGATTTATAAGGCCAAATTAATTTTGCAGCCACTTATCTAAAACTATGATCATGGCTTAACACACTCGACCAGGAAGCCATAGATCTTGGCCTTCTGCACGCGTCAGATTAAGTAGTGAAGCTTTAATGAATTTGTGGCTCGTGTATAATGACTTTTTTTGAAATTCAAATAGCTTGTCACAAAAGTTTAAAAAATGACATTCTCCCAATAAGATTCACAACAACTTTCTCCGTCAGTTTGCTTCACTTTGCATAGGAAAATCAAACTGAGGGGTTGTGACAGCAAGTTCTGGCCTGTATTTGTCGAGTAGCACAATGTTGACGGCACAGTAACATTCTTGTATTATCAGTCACAAAACTGCCAGAGGATTAATTTGCTCCCTTGTAATAACTTTTTTTTTAGTCAACAGAGAACTTCCATTTTCTTCGCAAATTGATCTTAGAGTTGAAAGATAAGTCATATTCAAAATTGTTGTTTCAAGAAAAATGACAGTTTCTTCTCCAGTTTCTAGTAATGTGTCATCAAGAACCAGACTTTTCTGAAAACTTTCGGGAAGGATAAGTCGCATTTAGTGAAAAGGAAAGTCCTTACCATATAGCACTATCACCATTCCCAGTATTGAGGGGTAAAATTTTCATAAATGGCATTTGTTGCATTTTGCCTTGAAATCCTTCAGTTAGTGATCATGTTTTGTGTTGTCTTTGCATAAAAAAAATCTGATACTTTCTGTAAAACATCTATTATAACTGACTTGGACTGGTGTGATGTCGGATAATTTGCTCATTTTGACCTTTGTGTGTGTGTGTGTGTGTCTGCAGATTTGTATCATCAGTTCTGTCCTGGGCTCCAGTGCCGAGTCTCACAAGCCTGTGGTGGGTCAGAAGGTCAAACAGATCTGGTAAGTTGGCGGCTGGGGATGAAAGTTCAGAAATAGAACTATGGGAAATGTATCACAATGTAATATCTAGATCTAGTGTTGGGAGTGGAAAGATGGGACAGCAGTACATGTATCACAATTCATTGTAGGGAATGAAGGTTCAGAGATAAGACAGTGATAGATGTATTACATTTCATTGTAGAGGATGAAGGTTCAGAGATAAGACAGTGATAGATATATTACAATTCATTGTAGGGAATGAAGGTTCAGAGATAAGACAGTGATAGATGTATTACAATTCATTGTAGGGAATGAAGGTTCAGAGATAAGACAGTAATAGATGTATTACAATTCATTGTAGGGGATGAAGGTTCAGAGATAAGTTACCATTTGATTATTTTGAGCAGTTGTCAATTGCTGAATTGCCATAAGAGAGGGAGATTCCTGGCTTGTGAACTTGCCTGAACCATCGTGGTATCTAAAATTAATTTGTGTTACTCTAATTCAGTCACTGCCTAGGAAAAAAAATGTTAGTATATGTTATGTCCTACACTCTGGGATTGTTTGTCTTGCTTTAGCTGTGCTGTGACTGTGAAGCGGGTAAGTCACCATTCTAAATGAATAACTAACTGATCAGAAATTTTGTTTTTATTTACCAGTACAACGTTAGCGACAGTGACACCCACACGAACCTTCCTACCAGTTCTAGAGAAAAGTTTCACTGCACTGGAGGAGAAAATGGCGGTAAGTGAAAAAAGTCACATAGGTTGTCGGGCCAATGTAACTTTTCTCTTTGTCTGGTCATGGTCTATATTTTGGATATCTTTAGCTCTCATACTGATATGTTTCAGTCTGGGGTATATAAATAGGTTATTGCTCCCACCTGCAGGCAGTGAGAGCCGGCCATCAGTGGGATGTCTCCCATGGAAAGTCATCCTGGATTTTCCAGGAGTGACATCTCTTTCCTTATTCCAGTCTTCTGTCCCGCTCTCTTTCCTACTTGACCAGCCTTTTCAACATGTAACGCATCTTACCGTGTGTGACACAATATGGCCATGCTCATGCTGTTAAGCCATTAAACCTCAACACAAAGAAGAAACAAACACACAGTTTCATCTGTCTTTTTTTTCCTGCTCACTTTCTCTCTTCTTCCTGGTGTGTAAACGTTTCTTACCGTGTTTGGCACTGATGTGCTGTTAAACGTCAACATATACGAACAGTTTTCTGATCATATAGTTTGTTTGCCGGGTAAGACATGAAATGTTTCCTGTCTTTGATGTGTCGGCAGGCCTGCATGGACTGTGCCATGTCGATGTTGAAAGACCATATTGTCAAGATGGCCCGAGAAGATCTTACCACATTTGCCCCAGATCTGCTCAAGTTTTTCTTCACCTGTTTTGACATCAGAAGGACTCATGAAGAGGTTCGTGATTCACATAGGGGGCTTTGCTGGTGCCTTTTTGTGTGTCTGTGTGTTTTTTGTTTCGTTTTGTTTTCTTTGTTTCAAAACTGGTTAGTTGTTAAAAAAAAAATATGTTTGAAAGTCATTTATTGCATAAGATATTATGTTTTGTTGCTATCAGAGAGATGGAGAAGTTCAATATAATATCCAATGTTACACATTATGTTTTTAGTCATCATTAAATTTTTGTTACATGATGTTTATATGGTTGGCAGTGTGCTTAACCTTGTCATTGTGCACCTAGTCAGCCTAGTCAGTAGATCAGAAAACCAAAGCTGTTAAGCAAGAGATAAATCAACAGACAACAAACCGGTAGGTGTAGAAAAAGACAGCAGATGGCATTGATGGTCATTCTCAGCTAACTGACTGAAGACTCAGCTTATCCACCACAGACCACTAACATCACAGCAAGTGACTTCATTCTGACTTCTGCAGTCATCTTTTTAGCAATCATAACAACAAACAAAACCTAAATAGTATCCAACAGTAAGATCACTAGTCAATGGTTTGGTTTTTTCCTCTCCCCACCAGCTGAGTGAGCAAGATCTGGACATGGTGGAAAGTCGGGTTATTGAAGCGTTTGTCACTCTGGTCTTCAAGCTGTCGGAGGCCCAGTTCAAACCGATGCTCTTACGGGTAAAAGTTGAACCTCAGTGTGACAAATCAGGATTATACATGTTTGGTACAGGCGAGTGTGTGTTGTGAGCGATGTTAAGCATATCGTAATTGTACATACTGAGTCCATGCAAGTGTGTGGTGTGAACGCACATGTGCTGGCCCGTGAAAATACTGGGTCACCAAACAAATCTGAGATACTCTGTAAGCATTTTGTAGGGGATGGTCTTTAGTCAGAACTCATGTGTGTGTGAAGTACATCATGTGTGCATACTACGTCATGGTTTTATGTGTGATATAGTGGTAGGGAGGACGGGTAGGTTCAAGAGAGTTTGAGACGGGCTGGTATCTGTGTAAGGGGTCAGATGGAGAGGAAGGGGGGCAGTGCGGTGAGTACCATATGCGTTGGAGTTAGACAACCGCCCTGAAGTTTGTATTGTTACCAAGCACCTACAATAAATTCTGCATCATTTCAACGTTGAGATTTATTATGTCCCAGTTTCTGTATGCGTCTCGTCCGTATTCACTACATGATTATCACTTACAACGTCACAACTAACACCCATTCACAGTCAAGGTTCACAACACTCAGACATTCAAGGCTTGATAAAGTTGTGCATCATAAGGGAAAGACTGTGATGTCTTTTCAACGCTCAAGGAAATTAATAATTCTTTGGTCCACACAGTTGCTGATAGCTGTCACTCCTTGGATTTGTTTCAAAAAATAAAAAATAAGACAAGAAGAAGGCAAGACAAAAGAGTAAAAAAATGACAATAGGCTAGTCGGTCTTTTCACTGCAAGATATTTCCAGGTTGAAAAATTAGAAACAAATTGAAGGTTTTTTTTTTTTTTTTTGTTTTTTGTTTATTGATTGATTGATTTTTATTGTTTTCATGTTTTTTACTGCTGTAATGTTCAGTCTTCGTGTTTTCCTGCCAGTTGTACACCTGGGCCACAGACGAGGATGCGAGCAGGGAGAGAGTGTTGGTTTTCTACCGTCTCTGTGACAGGTGAGTACACCATTCCTGACGGGGCTGGGAGGAGGTGAGGGGAGAGGGACGGTTGGGTATCGCGTGTGAGAGAATTATCAGTACAATAACCTTATTCACAGATGAATGAAGTTGATCATCAAGAGGCAAAAGTCTCCTCTCTCTAGTCCACCTCATGACATACAACAAATATGCACTTTGCAAAATCTCTGACAATTTTGTGACAAGGAGGGGACAAGGAAGCCCAGAGGGTTTGAGCATTGGACAAATTAAATGGCCTGGATCTTGTTTGCTATAAAAGAAGATAAAATACCTCATTTTTGTTTACTTGTCACGCAGCCAATCAAAATGAGATGTATGTCAATTTTTCACCATATGAGGGTTTTTGGTGTCATGTGAAAGCTTATTTCATACCCTTTCAGGCGGTGAAAAAAGTTTTGAGCTAGCTTTATTCTAGCCATAGATACTGCAGTTTGAAGAGACATGGGGGGAACCTCTGAGCAAGGATTAAAATTCCAAGAAAATCAAGTTTAGATGAATGGTTGAACACATAGATCTACATGTCATCCACACAAAAACCTGATTTGAATGAAGGAATATTTATAAATTGATAGAAAGACTGATATTGTCTTGTTCAGAAATGAATGTGCTTTAGATTTTTGCAATGAATAAAAAAAAAAAAAATCAATATCCGGCCCCCTCACCACATTCAAGCCCGATTTTTCGGTTCTAGTCCAGTGACTTGCATCTCAAATTTCGACTGGCTGTGAGACATTTGGATTTTGCACAGTGCGGTGAGACTTGTTAAGTTGTCATCAGTCAGTCAGCATGGATTGGCTAAGAATGAGAAGTCAGAATGTCATATTACCCTTGAGTTTCTTGTCGCTGGTGGGATAAGATTATGTTCTGTTCTGTCCACAGTCTGGCAGAGAAACTGAAGAATTTGTTCACTTTGTTTGCTGGTCACATTCTCAAGCACAGCACCCAGATGTTGGAGGAGAACAACAAGAGCAAGACCAGTGAGTTTGTCAGTCAGTCTGTCCATCAGTCAGTCAGTCTGTCTGTCCATCTTCCAGTCAGCCAGCCAGTCTGTCAGCCCAGCCAGGGGATTGATGACCATCACACACAGCACAAATGTCTCGCACCGAGGACAAATGAGTTGGAAGTCATGCTAGGGGATTCCGCGCTTTGGCCGCTCCTATTTTCCAACTCAGATACCAAATTTATTTCCTTATAAATTTGAAAAAGGTTACATTTTCACTTTCTGAAAAAAAAAGAAAAAAAAGGACGTGAGTTGAAAAAAAAGCTGAAAACGGCCGTAGCTCAAAATTGCCCAGCATGACTTCCGACATTTGCCCTGGGTGAAAGACAAAAAGTTTCTTATTGCACTGGCCAACCTTTGTGGCTGGAACTGAATCATATTGTGTTTCATTTCAGTCTATCTGCTTGAAATGCTTTCATCATCTACACATGTTGCTGTCTCAGTTGAAATAAAGAATAGAAAATAGATTGTATTGAAGATTGTAATAACTGCTTAACCTTCTCAATCTCACTATAGGAGGCTGGCTATATATGAGAATTGTATGGTGACAGATATATGTTCAATATGAACATGCTAGAACATGCCTGAGGGTAGCATAACCTGAGTACTTAAAGTTACCATGTTGTAGGCTGTGTGGATAAGAGTTTCACTACAATGTACAGTGACCAAATCAGCTGCTTTGACACTCAAAGGGGTAAATTATATGTTGAAATTGTAACACCGGAGTGTCCAAAGGTGTGAAATAACATTGAACTGTACACATGTCATGATGTTCTTACCACAAACGTTGAGTCGTTATTTTTGTAGTGGTCAGATTTCACAATGAAAATTTATCCAACACAATGTACGATGAGGTTGTTTTCTCAAACATCTGACACCGTGCAAAAGTTTTTCCTTCTATTGGCCTCTTCACTTTCTGGCCTTGGCAAGTTTTCTACCATTGTCGCTGAAACATAGTGCTTTACAAATTTCTTCTATTCTCTCCACAGAATGTAAGTTCTTTGGCAAAGGCAAGCTGGCCAGGAGGAAGAGTTGTCGCCTGCTGACCTACATAGTGGACTGTTTACAGAAAACCTTTGCTCATGACACCGAGGGCTTCATGAACAGAGAGAGATTTGATGTGGTCATGCAACCATTGGTGGATCAGGTATGTGAACCACACAGTTGGTTTGAATGGATTTTTCACACCGAAACAGTAACTTTGAGAGTGTGACAAAGCAGCTAATGTGTGAAATATAGTTTTTGTTAAATACTCTTTGTTTCTTTGAGGCTTTGCTTCCCTAGTCTAAAGCGGACAGAAACATCCATAAATTACAGTGTAACGTGACTTTGACATTATGATCTGTCTGAAGTTCAGATCTTAGTTGATGTTTATTTTGTTGTCAACTGCAGCTTGAGAATCATCTGGGCAAGGAGTCCGTGAGCGATGATCGCATAACAAACCACGTGGTGCCCTGCATCGCCAGCCTGGCCGCTGCAGCTCACGATGATTCCTTGTGGAAAGATATGAACTACCAGATATTGCTGAAAACTCGACACGAGAGTCCTAAAGTGAGTTGGTGGCACACTTTTTTTTTTTTCTGTATTATCGTGTAGACATTGAGATCCTATATGTACAATGTATGTGGATGAAATTCAGGACCTAGAAAGCACAAACTAATGACAGCACTACTGTTCTTGTTTGACAGGAGTTGAATATTTGAGTTGAAATCTTGAAGAATTTTTCAGACATAGTTTGAATCCTGGTATGAGAATGAGTAAGGTTCATAGGACCAACTGGACATATTTTATTTTCTCTAAATCTGTTTCCTTCAGTGATGACACAACGTAATTGTAAGCCATTATCCTGTCAGGGAGTGGTGAGTTTTCAGTGTAACTATATATGATGCTCTTTGGTAATCCAGGCATGAGAAGAGTTGGTCTCATCCACAACATGTTGCTGTATGATTCTGGTGTGAACTCAACTTGTTTGCTGTTCCTCAGGTTCGACTGTGGGCTTTATGTGCAGTGGATGCCTTCCACAAACAGCTGGGTGAGGACTACATTCAGTTAGTGCCAGAGACGATACCATTCATGGCAGAGCTGATGGAAGGTGAGTTGTCTGACACATGATATTGTCATGTTGTAGGAGAACGAGAACTTGTTGTGCCCGGCCCCGCTGCCAGACTGTAACGAATCATGTTATGTAGTACACACGCGAGAGGTTGTGTATATAGTTAGGTAGCTGGTTATAGTACAACCGCGAATGTTCCAGTATGCATGTGTGCTGTTTTGAGCCTGGCCTTGAGCGTGTTTAG
>JBCAUA010509179.1:0-16973 GCA_038406235.1 Peronia verruculata | reverse complement strand
AGTTTTCACAACTATGTTTACAATTTTACTCTTCCCAAGACGACCAACATTTTTGTGGCCCTCGGGATCCACTATTTCTCATATTTTGGCCCCATTCTTGTCTTGAGTTTGAGACCCCTGGCCTAAATAGACTCCCCATAGTTGCCTCTCAACAAAATTTTAGTAGGGGAATAAACCAGAAACGCCTATCCGCAGTCCACAGATATAATTTCCTCCTCTTCTGTTGTTTTCATCTTTAGAATCTTCTTTTCTGTCCTCTATTCCACCTTCCCTTCTGTCCTTATTCATTACCCATAGTTTTTCTTTCCCTATCTAGCCCTAAAATTTACATATTAACGATGTCCCTGTGGAAGGTTGAAATTGACACCATAACCGGCGTGTCCACGTTCGCCGCTCGCGCCTCGCAGATGGTTTTACAGAAATAATTCTAAGCAAACGAGGGGACCCGGGAGGGAAGGGATTCGTTAAAACGAAACAATACAGGCAAACATACCGTTGACACCACATCTGAATGACTGCGGCTGAGGGGTTAAAATCGGGAAGCGAAGCATCTCCTGACCTTTGACCCGGAAGTTGGAAATCAGCTGGTCAAGAGGCCGCTAATGACTAGTGCTGTGTCAGCCAGCATCAAACCATCTGCTCTATCGGTGTCACTCAAGCTTGATCGCCGGTTTATGTTTGCACTATTCTTTCAGGGCAATTTATTTTGTCTGAGCACTCCTTCCTCATTCTTGCCCTCCTCTCTTCACAGACATAATAGATGATTTCTTTCCCTTTCATTCCGGCAAGAACATTGAAAACGTCTCCATTACCATCAGGATTATCATTTCACATCTTGGCTTGTTCGTGTTATCGTGCAAGCGTTGTTATTGCGTTCATTTTTGTTTGTTTGTTTGGTCTCCAGTTTAGACTCATTTCAGTATTTACAAAAAATCCCTTACATTGTTCCTGCCACAATTACTTTGACGCGCTCTGTTTCTTTTTGTAAGAATACATACACTAGATGTTAGAGCAATATTTCGGCAAACAAGTTTTTGGAGAGCTGCTTGGGGGAGGGGGGGGGAGGGGGGGGGTGCAGTGGCTCAGTGGGTATGACTTCTGCTCATGATGGAGAAAACAGGTCGGGATCGACTCGCGGGTTCTGCATCGGGGAATGACAGAACAAGAAGATCGAAAACCCGCTGTGACCCAACGGTCCCCTGGCTTTCTGTGAGTAGGGAAGCCCGACGTCTAGCCTGCTCGGTTAAGGGCGAATATATTTCAGAGGTCCCGTGTGTACGTTACGCACGCTAAAGAACCCTTGACAGTTGAAAATCGATGGAAGAGTAGGCCTGAGTGCCGCTGTCCGGGCAAAATGTCCAAGTCCAAATTTGTCCACAAAGCTTCTCCACAAGAATTGACAACTTCAAAAATCCGAGATAATCCTACTTTCTAGGGATTGAAAGCTGAAAACAAAGCTGCTTCCTCAGTAAAATATGCTGGGTATTGTTAGTTCTGCTGGACTACCCAATATTTGAAGAGACACTTATACCACAGTCCGAGGCAAGAGCGAGAGAAGGAATGGACGCAACTACAGAAACAGTAGACATAGCAGGTTTTAATTAAGCCAATAAGCATTTCTTTGAAAAGGCATTCTGGCCTTTTTATTAAAAATATGCACAACAGAAAATTCGAACAAGAAAAAAAAAAAAAATCTTGGTAGGAAACATGGTACACTGTATATCTTTTTTGTTGACCCTGTGATTATTTCACATTCCCCGTGTAAGCTATGTGGGTGTGTTCGTCGTGAATGTGTGTGTGTGTGTGTGTGTGTGTATGTGTGTGTGTTTGTGTGTGTGTGTGTGTGTGCTTATTTTTCAATTAAAAATGAGAAACGCGTCATATCTTTTTTTTTTCATTTCTTTCCTTCTTTCTTACTTTCTTTCTTTTTTTTTATATAGATATTTATTTATTTATTCATTTATTTACTTACTGACGAGCACAGCACAAGAAAGCAATCGAGCTGATTAAAAAAGGAAAGAAGAAAAATTGTTGACTGATTCTTACTGGTTCTTTTGTCTAGTAAAACAGGGCACTGCCTTGAACCGTTACAGATATCCAAACTATAAATCTACAGCCTTCGATACAATTGGACAGCAACCAGAGAGCAAGCATTCCATTGCCTGCCGAATCCAACTGAGGGACACTCAACTATTAGAATTGTGCAGTTTATGTCTGCTTCTGTTTGAAAGATACACTAAGGTCATAGTTTATTATAATAAACGTCTTTATCAGTATGGATATTATTTCATGTTTTGTATAGCCTATATATATATTTATACTTTTGTTATATATTATTTTTGTTATTATATAGATAGATATAGATTATATAGATATATAAAGTTATAGATATAGATAGATATAGATAGATATATATTCCAATGGTTGTGATAATTAAGCAGAAATTCATCGGAATTAGTGCTGGGTTGGAATCATAAATAGAAGTAAATACACAAATTCTCTATGTAGCGAACATACATGAAATATATTCGTAATAAATTCTACACTGCTTTCCAAGAGCGTTATCATAATTCAAGAGTTTCACTGCAAACAGCTGTGGGCTAACTCATATCACAGAAATGAATGCGTATACCCTCTCAAAAGAACATCACATGATTAATAGCATACTCTATAATGCACACAGCTTGAGTTCTGATGACAGCGTTATGACACAAATAGAGGCTATAGCGAGAGAAATATTTATTTGTCTGCTTCTTAGCTCTGAGACTCCTCATTTTTACCAACTGTGTCTTGTATTTCTTTGCATATCAACGTGACAGTAGATATGCCTTAACGATCAACTGCGAAATTCATTTTTCATACACAAATGTAATCAAATTATGACTAATTATATTACAGTATTATAAATTTACTTTGAAGAAAGTTATAAAGTATAGCGATGGCCACAAATGACAACAATTTATTCGTTTTAATTAGGTACTTTGTGATTTTTCTATATTATTATCATTGATTGTTGTACAAATATGATACCTCGAGATAGCCGCCCTTAGATGAATGAGAGGCATAAACAGACCATAGCTCACGGTATCTTATTGTTCAGAAGGCATAGTCTTGGATTTAGCAGAATTATTTTGCTATCTTTCTTCTTTCTTGTACTCAGAGATTTGGTAGAGAGTTCGCAGAAAGACAAATTCAGACATATACTTAGAATAACATTTGAACTTGGAAGAGGAGAAGTACAATCGAAATTTAGTGAAAGCTCGAAATCGACGGATTCAAGGTAGTTGGGGGAGGGAGGGATGTCTTACATAACAATCCCGATTTCTCTGTACATGTATCAGACATTTGATGTTGAGTGGTCAGCAGAGTCACGAAAAAGAAGAAAAGGAAAGAACAGCAAAATGCGAGAGGAAGAGGGAGAGAAAGAGAGAGTGAAACGCCTGCCGTGATTTGTTCTTTTCACAAGGATCTTCAATGTCATTGAAAAGGACCTACAGTCAGTTCAATTTTTTTTTGTGAAGCAAAGGGATATTACTGGAATAAAACCTGCTTGTAAGCAAAAATGCGAGTTACCTCGGATATTTCCCGGAAGTAGCTCAGAAAATCATGGCGACATGTAAACAAACTCCATAGGCCCCCATCATTGAAATAGTAAAACAATGTGAAATAAATCATTGGGAATACTCTGAGCCCACTCAGCAAATATCAGCATGGGATCCTGCTCATCTGTTCACACAAAAGGTAGCCTGAGTTATTTTTTTGAAGACCAAAAAGGGTTCAGATATTTGATTCTTGTTCTATTGTTGCGCTGATGTAGTAGAAATTTAGCTTACATTATGCCAATTGAGTGGTCCACACATTTTGCATATATGAAAGCTGTAATAATATCTCATTCACAATTCAGCTATATTTTGCATCTCTGAAAACTAAAATTACTTTGCATTTGTTTAGACGAAAGGCTAGTATACTTTTATTATTTTTCTTTAGCTGTCTATCAAATTCCAGACAGGAGCTAGATCTAGTGTAGATCTAGATCTAGACGTCTAGATGTAGAGTTAGACGAGTTACATTTTTTCTTCATTAATTCTGTCATCTATTATGGTTACGTAATTGAGTGAAACAGCACACAAGTCCGATCAACATTATCTTAATGACTATAATACAAGATCACAGACAGATGGATGTTAAGACATATTTTAACTTACTGTGGAGAGACAGTTAGATGCAGTTACGTCACTTCATCAATCCAGAGAAAGCAGCATTTGAGCAATAAATCCATAAAGGTTTGCATAGAAAACATGTTGCAGGATCACGTTAAGATACATTTGTCTCAAACGAAGAATTGGAGTGCCTAAAATGGCGCAGGAGAGGTGGAAAAGGGAACCATGGGGGATTATGTAAGGAGGGGTGTCAGTGAATAAATTTGTGGTTGGAGCACTCTGGTATCCAGATGTTACTAAAAATGCGAGTTTCTTCCCCCTGAGTATTTTCGTTAGTACATCATTTCACGTTTTTGTATACATACGAAATGCGACCCTTTGCTAATGTCTGAAGCCCTACAAACCATCAGAATGTTTTTACAGTGTAAGAAAGAGCATGCATAATAAAATGGCAGTGCAGTGTTTGATATAGTTTTTCAGACGTGAAAATATAAGATGTTTTTGAAACATATAAGCATTTTCACGAATTCTAAAAAAAACGAGTGACTAACTTACTTGTCATTATGTGAACCTGTGTGGAAAATGTAATGTGTAGTGTTACTGAGTAAATTTTTCCATTTGCCCTATAGACCCAATGAGATTCACATTTGTAAAGAATCACTATTTTCTTCATCTTTCTTACAGCACTAAACAAAATAGTGGAAGTTCCAGGCTTGAAGATTGCGATTGTTGGTGAGTTCAGTAGAACAAAACGAGACAACCATATAGAACTTTAATTTCATAAATTTATGTTGTCACTGAAACAGAATTGTAGCCTTGGCCTATTTTGAAAATTAGCAAGAGCACATTTTGAGCATGTAAGAAAAAAATAGCACTCAAAGGATTATTTTTATGAGGTAGCTTTAGATATCAGTGATAAAGATGGTGTGTACACATATGATTATCGAGATATCTGCCTTCAGGTGGTTGATAGTTAAACATAGGCTGTAACATATGCTTTACTAAATTAAACATTGAATGACAGGAAGATAGTGGAAAAGTTTAGTTTTGATTCAGTTTCTTATCTTGTTATGACCATCTTCTTTTCACTGAAACCACCCCTAAATCGTAATAATCAGTCCAAAAACACAGTTATCAGTAGCATTCACGATCACCTCTGACTGTGTAATACTTTATGATTTTATCTATAAGACTTGTTCTGCCATAAAATTCAGAAATGATTCTGTTCCAGTTATAGCTCTTGATACAATGTGAAACTTGCCTCAGTGTACATTCAGTGGTAATCTCAATGAAATTTTCAGATATAGCGCAAAACATAATTTGATCTAACTGGGCTTGGCATATCATAGTCAAACCAAATTGCAAATAATTGCTCAAAGTGTTTCTTTTCAACTGAAATACAATTAAAGTTGTTTCATCTTTCCTATTGTCCTCATAATTATTGTTAAGTGCAATAATTAGCTGTACAGTGATGATCCATTGAATGTATTAGTTGTTCACAATGCAAAGTGTTCCACATTGGAAACAGAAAACTTTTGCCACCCACCATGCAACAACTCACTGTGCTGAACAAAGAGAGAGTTCAGAGTTACCACATGATCACTGCAAGATTAGGAAAAAATGTTCTGTTTATGATAAATTAGCACATTTAATGAGAATCCTGAGAAAAGCAATAGATGTAATTTGCTAATTTATGCAAATGTGATGCCATTTCCATATATTTGTTTGTATTGATTTCAGGTGATCCAGAAGTGGGAAAGACCAGCGTGCTGGCTCGTTATGTTCATAATCAGTTTTCTCCTATCTACATACCCACCCGCAAAGCTGCTGTTGGTAGGTGATGTCACTTTTTCATAAGTTTATTAGGTCAGTTGCCAACTCAATGAAATAATGATTTAAGGATTTAGTCTAAGACCAGTATAAGATGATATCGTATCTGTTTTTCCCATTTTTTCATTAATTATTTTCTCGCACTCTAGGTTCCATTTTTGTTTGTTTGTAAATGTATCTTTATAATTGTTTGTCAGTGATAAAGATGTGTATTTGCTTTGTTTATATTGGGTGTGTTTTCCTTGCATGGCACTGTAGTGATCATCAACAGGTAATTATTGAAACATTTCACAGGTAGTCCATCCATTATTGAAACATTACACAGGTAGTCCATCCACTGAATTTGTCAGAAAGCTTGAAGCTTTCAGGTTGAAAGGGTAGGTTGAATGTGTGTTCTTGATGATCATTCCCGGTATTTTCTTTTCATAGTTAAGTGTTGTCTCACTAAGAGCAAAAGACTAGAGTGCCATTTCATAACTGAAGGTTTCAGGGCAGAATGCGACAAACACCACTTTTGAAAATTTTGAATTATACCCCTCAATACTGATAGGGAATGATGATAGTGCGATATGGTAAGGACTTTTCTTTTCATCAAACACGACTTATCTTTCCCGAAAATCTTCAGAAAATTCTAGTTCTTAGTGATAAATTACTAACTACTGGAGGACAAATTGTCATTTTTCTCTAAACGGGGATTTTGGATATGTCTCATTTTGCCCCAAAACTCTTCAAGTATTACTGAGAGATGAACTAAGAAGTTTGATTTTTGTACATGTTTTATACAGACAAATATTTCACATGATTGCAACAATATTGTTCATCAGTTGCAGGACATGAAACTAAATAAATGAATACTTAATAGGCGACTCCCATTTCCACTTGCAGAGCAGGAAAGATTAGGCCATTTTTCCAGCTCTTTATTTATATATAGCTAGCATGTGGCAGCCGGAAACTACTCCTGTCATTCGGGGGGGGGGGAATGCTTGGCAAAAAGTACGTATCTTTGATAGAGCAAGAGTTTGGTGAGCGGAAAGCAGATAGCACAAAAGGCCAGAGTATGAATGCTGCCGGCAATGCGCAAGTCTAACATGCAAACAAAATGCAATAGTGGGATATCCCGATATGGCACCGCCCCCTGGGGCAAGCCGAAAGGGACTGAAACCAAAATGAACTGAGCTGAACTATATATATATATATATATAATAATATATATAATAAGAGCAATCAGGGGGCGTGGCACTTATCTTATAATCCAATAAAGTCGGAATCGGCAGGCATTTAAAATTTTTAAAAATTACACACATGGGGAACTCATACCCAACTGTGTTATAGGCTACTCTTTATTTTGATTGAATTTACAGAGTTGTTTTTGTAATGCCGAACTATCATTCATTTTGTCCGCCATGTGTGTTTGTGTGTGTAAAAATAATACTCAATTAACTGTCATTTGTGTTCACTCATGATTCGCAAGCAGACCACCGAGATGTTTACATCACTCTCGCCACTCAGCTTTGATCTTCACTTTGTTTTCAAGTGTTTGTGCCATCACTTGTTAAGAATTGGTGTGTGCCACCATTGTGTTAAGTATTTGTGTGTATGACTGTGTTATTCGAGGCTTTATAATTGTGGTGTAGATTATATGATACAGATTCTCTTATCAGGTAGAACCTAGATTATAGATATAGGCAATGCAAAGATCAGAAATAGATAAGTCTTATATTTTACAATTTTTTTCAGACAATGGTTAATGTCAGTTTATCATTTTTATCTATGACCGGGAGACCTTGCTAGTATAAAATAAAAAGCATCCCAATTTCCTGAATCTGCATGAATGAATAAAGTGCAGCTTTTGTTGTCGTTGTTTGTTTGTTTATTTGTTTGTTTATTGTTTTACCGCGATCTTCTATCAGGCAGTTTTGAATTCAAGACAAGGATTACATATTATGAATTCTTTAATCCCAACTGTTTTACATATCTGCTCAGATTAGATTATGAAGGCAGTAACAGGAAGAAAGAGACCCAGGATATATTACATTTTGTGGACGCAATATGATGATTTTGACTTTACAAGCGATTTGGATCTACATGTACTCCAACTTATAAACCGTTGTCAAAATCAAGGAAAGACAAGAAGTCACAGGGCTACATGGTCAAAAATGCAATACCACTGTACTTTACTAAGTTCACTAATTACTTTACTAAGTTCTTATAGTTTTAGCAGACATCACCAATCCAGTCGCTCAAATTACTTTTACATTATTAATAACTGGGCAACCACCAAGACTCATTATAGTTAGCTTTCTTTTTTTTTGGGGGGGGGGAGAGGGGTGCTCAAAGTAAGAATGCAAGAATAATTATGGTAACCGCTTAAAAGGAAACAAAAAAAAAAAAAAGTGAAAAATGAATAGACATGAAAAAGATCCAATCTGATAGAAGGGAGAAACGCAGAAAACTATGACATTGGACATATAAATTTGTACCGGTACTTAGACAGCCAGACACCGAGATTATCTCCTAAGGAGGAGGTACTAAAGGATAGGCCCCGAATTTCACTGGCGAATTTAAGTGAACCTACCATGGTTTAGAGAATCGTCATAACCCAGATTTAAAACAAAAACAATTAGTAAATGACCATCCAACGTCCAAAGTATCGCAAGTGAGCTGACCAAATCTAGACTACTTTTACACTATGTATGAGCAGTAAACTAGGTTAACAGGCATGCCTGGCATCAAATGAAGAAATTTACATACATTTAATATGGATCTGTGGCACAAACAAGCGTCACAATCGGACGAGAGTTATTAGAGCAGCATGTCCTTAAAAGCTGTCTCACAATTGTGAGTATGACTTCCAGTTCCATCTAATTTTATCGTGTGAGATGGGAAAGCACGTCTCGACCGATATGCTGATTTCCATAAATCACCTTTATAGTACCAATATAACAATACGGACATCTTCAATGGTTATGAAATTGTGTTTGCTGATCGAGCCATTCGTGGACAACCCACGAAAATATTATTTCAGGTTATTTTAATTTTTACCCCCGTTAATTGGTGAAATGGTTGTGGGCCTCAAGGGGTAAAATACAAACAAAGCAATGCATCGAGGTCGAACATATATATATATGTTTACCTACTATGGTGCGGGTACATCCTAAAACCCTGACATGGTGTTCAACAAACGTACATGTATTTCTTCCCTTGACAAAAAAAAAAAAAAAAGTCTCCTACAATTTGTATCCAAGAAGAAACGCCATTTTGATGTGAAGCAAAGAAATTTCCCTCACAGCTGTAATCGCTGGCACAGGTACAGTGAGAGATGAAACAGTACATGTCTGCAGAAAGTAATTGTCTATGTCTCACTTTAACTCAGAGGCAATCGAGAAATTCCAAGACATTTCGCACCGCGCATAAGGTGGTGGTCTTACACAAAATTTTATTTGACTGCGCCATTTATTTGTTTCGAGCGATGCAGCTACGCGTGATGGAGCAGTTGGTGTCCAATGCCTTTTCTCTCTCCTTGCGCGGCTTCCTGGCCAAGGACTCCAAGACAGACCACCTCATCCGCCAACAGATGTTCGTCCGCACGGCGTTTGTACAGTGGAAACGTGTAGTGGCTTAAAAATGAAACTAACGGATTTCATGATGCAGTTGCTCAGCAGTTTACAGAGGTCGCTACAGCAGAAGCTGCTTATGTGGCACATCTAACACCACCTGCAAATGTATACCATCCTCAGGGGAACAATCCAGTCGACAGGCTACACGGGAGACATTCCCCGAATAAAGTCTCTAGGTCAGGCCTTGAATAACTTCAGGGATGGTAAAGTAATTCACCTCCTGCGAGGTTTTCGAAATCTATTCAACTAGGGGTGACCTGGATTAGTATTCTGCTGAGTATCGAATCACCTGGGCGTTGTAGTGAAGAGGCATATTCCATCCCTGAGGTCGGTCTGATATTGAACTCTCTGGACGAAGGAGTCCCTCATCTGGATCTCAGGCCGATCGCCCATGAGAATATCAAATCACAATGGCAATGGCATTACCGAGATAACCGCCTCTAAGGAGATGAAAGACGTTTAGTAATCGGGCAACGAGAAACAGGTGACAGAATGCAAACAAAGGTTTATTTATTCAGTCAGACTTTGGATCTTGAGCAAGGTTTGTTCAGCCAAGGAGACGAGACCAGGTGGTCCTCAACTGTCTGCGTCTGATCACTCTCGCTTCACTCATCCTTGGCTCTTCAGAAGAGCAACTCCCCCCGGGCACCCGGGGTTTATAAGTGGGTTCTCTGCTCTCACCTGCAGGCGGTGTAAGCTCGACATTGGTGGGGTGTCTCCCATGAAGTGCCATCCTCGACATTCTTCTCTCTCTTTCTCCCTTTCTCCTTGCTCCGGTCTTCTGTCCCGCTTTCTTTCTCCCCTTCTTCTTGACATGCAAATGTATCTTACAGTGTTTGACACGATATAGTTGTAATCATGCTGATGTGTCTATAAACCCCAACACAACAACAACAGATGAGAAAGATCCCAATTTGTGGCCTGCGTCTGTTAAGGGGCAGTCGCACAAATTTAGATTGCTCCAAGTTTAGAGACGCTCGAGATGCCCACTTCTTCCATTTAAGAGAGTCGCTTCCAGGAGGCCACAGGCCATCTTGACCTTTTTAACTCCAGCTTGGCCTTTTACGCAAAAATTTAAAATAAACACCGAAACACCTTTAATGTATGGCACTGTGAATTGGCGACGGGAAACAGGACAAGTCGAATGTCTACTGATATTTCTCTTTTGATAGATTTTGCTGGGCTAAATAATTTGAAAATGAATGTCTGCATCCGACTGGACCAAAATGTGCTCTCTTCTGCACGTATAATCGCTAAAAAATAAAGTGGTGGAAGTGGCTATGTCACTTCCCACATTATTGGTTTTGCCAAAGCCGTGGCTTAAAAATAAAAGTAAAGGATTTCATAACGCAGTTTATAGGCGCCGCTACAGCAGAAGCTGGTTATGTGGCAGATCTCACATAATCCGCAAATGTAGACCATCCTCAGAAGAACAATCCAGTCGACAGGCTACGGGGGTTACATTTCCCGAATAAAGTTAAGGACGACCATAATGGCAAAGTCTGCAACAAGCAAGGTGCTCGTAAACGCACATTATTATTATTATTATTATTATTTTCTCCAAGCAGTGCACTGGAACAGCTCATGTATGTTCTGTTTCAGACTGCTTCAGAGTCTGACACACTTAATCTGCAGCTGCAAAGAGAGATGTGCAGCGCAGCATCACTTCATGTACCGCTATAGTAACAGAAGCATAAAAAGCTTCACTCTCTTCCCCCCCCCCTCCCCCGCCACTCAGTAACAATGACAAAACGTTGTGAACATGTGGTCTTGATGCATGAACCTTGGTCTAATTAGAGCAAACTGGATATTCTCTCATTCTCATTTGTGAAAGCCCCGAAGTCACTGAACTTAGCAGCAGAACATTGTGCAAGATGTAAGTTAAAAATTCATCTTTGAATATATATGTTTTTTTCATGTTTTTTTTTTCTCATCGCATTCCCCTCTTTTTGTTTTTCTTTCTTTTTTCTGTTTCAGTTCAATGCAAATATCCTTCATTTTGATATACATGTATAATACATCTAATTTGAATTTGGAATTGTGCCCATCATAGGGAAAATAAGACACAGGTTCTCTCAAATTATAGGTATCAGAAAGCGCATTGGTCAAAACTTGGAAAGGCCTTGGTAGGCAAAGAGCAGGCCTAAATATACTATATTACTATATATTGCGAATTTGTTCAATTGTTATTCATTTATTTGTTCGTATTTTTTTTTTATATGCCTATTTGCAATTTAAATTACACATTTTTAAAAATATTTATTTAGGAGAAGAAATGAGTGTTGGGTAATAATATCAAATTTGCAATTTCTCTTGCATACTCAGTTGTTTCTTTGACTATGCGTGCCACTGTGGCTAAAAACTTTGAAGTTACTGGCGTCGGCTAACCGTGTTGTCTGCCAGTGCTCAAGAGAAAATTGGAAAGAAAATAACTAGCAATTTTAGTGAAGTGCACAATGGCTGTGTCAGAAAGCAATGAAACCCCATGAGAATAATAGGCCAACCAGGGCACACAATGGCCGTGTGCATTCTAACTGTTTCCGTCATGTAAAATCACATAATTTTAATTATAATATAATACTGGTTATGTGCACGTGATTTGTTCGTTATACTTTTAACAATTTCATGAAAACAAAATAGGGCGCACACTGGTCTTGTGCACTCTCACCATTTCGTTTACCGGTAATAAAAATCCATGATATGATGAGAGGGCACACATCTCTTTCATACAATATAATATTATTGTGACATTTTTTTTAAATATGTAAAACCTATTAAAATAAATAAGTAAATAAATTTTAAAATTATAGGGCACATATTGTATCTGTGCAATTTGACTATCCATTTCGTTTCATAAAGTATAAAATCTCAGTAAAATAATGCGTGGCACACGAGTTCATTGCAATATTAGCGTTTTGTGTTTCACATGCACTTGCAATGGCGTGTATTGTCTGAATGCGTGGAAATACTACAATATATGTTGGTTTCTTAACGGTGATTAATGGAAATCAACACAATGGCCGAAGAGTGCTCTCCCACAGATAAGAGTTGGACCATTTATCATGATTGTGCGTATGTTTCCGTACAAAAGCGCGTTAAGCAGGGCAGTTAATTTATTTCAAAAGATGAATAGCAGACCGGCATTCATATTCTCTGGAAAGGCAAAAATATCAGATTCATAATTTTTTACTCCGTAGATATAAAGGTTACATAATAAATTGATAGTGATCGTTATCTTCTCCCTCCATTCCATACTCGAGGAAAAAGATAAGAAGGAGAGACCTTACTCCTTTCTCTTTCATGTATTCTTTATGTAGATTATCTTCTAAAATTAAATCTATCCGAATGTCCATCCGTATGAACTCCTGCTGTGCAGCCTCTTTACTTCCATCCTTCTTCTTTTCTTTCGCTATTTCATTTTCTTCGTTTTCTCAGTGGTTTTTTTTTTTTTTTGGTCGTCTTTTTTTTTTTTTTTCCCTGCCCCTCTCTCTTTCTCTTATGTCCCTATTCGATTCTATTCTCTCTCTCTCTCTTTCTTTCACTGTTTCTTTTCTTCACACTGCTAGAGACCTAACTAATGCAACTGCCCGATTCAAGAGCTTTACTGAGGTTACTTTCTCCACCGCCCCCCCCCCCTCTTCCACGCCCAACGTACGAGAAAGCCCTTCCAAACGAAAAATATCGGCTTCGCCTCTGATATCACATGATTCTCCACTTCATTTTCATTTCTTTTTCTTAAAAGAGGTCACGAGAGTCTCGTGACTAGCCAGGTAGATCACGAGGTTTTCACTTGTGGAATGCTCAGCCGACCGGGACTCCTTAATGAAAAGCGACTAAGCGTTTTTCTATGTTCTTACAAAAAACCAACTTCTGCATCCAAACGATCAAATAAAATTTAATGTATTATCAGAATCCCTTTTTCCCCCGCCTAGACTGGAATAAGAAAGAACACTATACAAGTATCGGTAGGTGGGGGGGGGGGGGGGGGGGGGAAAACGCCAATAAGATATACAGCTATCAACTAAGAGAACATCTGAAATAGGTGGTACAAGGCGAATCATCTCTGCGAACAAAAGATAAAACTCACAAAGTCATATCCATCAACAACAGCAACAATAACAACATACCAAAATCATACATAGCCTAAGTTTACATTTAAAAATAAAATTACATTGGCCAAACAAAATGAAGGATTGTGTGGTTCTTATAACCTTGAGTACTAGGTGCCATCGTCATAATTTTTTCATCTATTTAGGCCTTGTGTTTAGTTGATGAGTGAACAATTGGCGAGAAAAATGAGGGAGAAAGTCACTAATTCTCACGTTCATAGATAATGCCCACGTGTCAATGGCCATTATGCATTGCTTGAGTTCAGTATGCCAGGGACAGGATCGGGTTAAAAGATTAGACCTGCGTTTTTTGAGTCCTTCAGTTCACAGCACCGCCTACTGTGAAGCTAGATGTGTGAGCGTCTTAACATACCTAGTACATGAGCACATCATCAGCCTCAACGCAAACATACATTCTTCCCAGCGTCAGTTCAGTTGGCAGGAGGAGGGCGCCGAATGAATTTCACATGACTCTGCACTAGCGAAACAAGGACATTGTGCATGATAGATCTATAAAATAGCTTAGTAAGTTCTTGAGAGTGTGAGTCTTGGATGAAAAGTTCACGAGCCCTGCCAGTTTTCTAAAAAAAAAATCTTTCTGTAAAATTGTCAATGAAAACATTTTAATTAAACGTCTTTGTGGAGGTGAGTCATGTTCTGCTATGCCGGTAAATAGGGTCATCAGTTATGATGTTGATCAACGTTTTCCACAAAAACGGTCATTATCTCAAATAACTATCAGTAGGCTAACCCGCTAGAACTGCACTTCGCGTGTGTTTTTAACTTTAAGCAATAATAATATGTGTTATGGATAGGGAGGTATTTCGAGAAAAATCACATGACCGAGGATTTTCGCTCACACGCTGATTTGTTTACTTGTTCTGCGCATGGCAGACAGATCTTGACCAATGATGAGCTTTCAGACCTGTCACATCATATAAACAAAGCCACATGTGAGCGATGTTGCCTCGGTCATGTGACCGATCTCGAAATATGAGTGGTGTGTGTGTGTGTGTGTAAGTGTGTGTATCAATCAATGTGTGTGTGCGCACGTGTGTGTTTCATAAGTTTTTGTCTCTCGTCTATGGAAATACGGCGTGTCAACACAGTTTGACAGCTTGACCTCCTTTAACCTTTGCCCGCAGCATCACTAGATGCCACTGGAAATGTGACAGGGCTAGTAACCGTACCATTTCCTTCGGGGATAAAGGAAGCTCGTGGAGATAACAAACCTTTTAATACATGTAATACACACTTTGATTGTGGTTCTTGTTTTCGTTTCAAATGCAAACTGAAATCTGAATCCGACTCAGTATTTCTGATTAGGATCTGCATTATGTTGTGCAGTTATTAGGCCTAAATAATGTGTGTCACTAGGAGTGAACAAAAATTGTTCAATTGCTATTGGCAACCTACCCGAGCCTTTGATGAAATACCTTTGTTTTCTGTCCTTTCAAAGCCTTTCAGTGGCTTATGAGTTTACTTGATTTATCTGGTGAGTGAGCAAAAGCTATTTCTCCAACAGCATGACTTTTCCTGATATTTTATTTTGACCTTTGTGACCATCTCTCTTCAAAATGTAAATTAATTTCATTTTTAGGGACTTTATGAGTCAGCCCAGCTGGTATGTGTATTTGAGAGTAATTTCCCTTGTCTGTCGTCTGCTGCAGCCAACATAAGTCTGAGCAAGTTAGAAGCACAACTCAAGAATTAGATCTAGAGATCTAGAATCTAGACATCAAGACAGATCTATCTCTTTTGCATTTAATTTTGTCTTTACCATTTTAGCCCGCTGACGTACAAAAGATCCACGGCTAGATCTATTCTTTCACCGTTGGCTGGAGCAGGGCTAGATTCTAGATCTATCTTTGAATATTGATCAAGGAGGACAGCATCAACATTGACGAGATGGGGTCTGGATGCAAAGCTTTTGAGCTAGGCACCTTTATGTTCAGTTGCCTGATCCTACTGCTGATTTGCTGCAACAGCTTATCGCATGCCTGCTGCTCGTCAAGGAGAAATACAGACTGTACTCATTGTCAGCAAAACGGTGACACAGTCACTTATAATGTAAGTGTATTTCTTCAGGTCTAGATGAGAGTACAATTTAGATCTAGAGATCTAGTCTAGATGTCTAGATCTATCATCTAATCTAGATCTAGAATCTAGATTGCATGACCCTGTATTGTGTAGATCTAGTCTATGTAGACTAATCTAGATCTATCCCGAGTGCTCCGAAGTCCGCGCCTCTGGTTTTCCCGAACCGCTTCAGATCTCGCGAGAATGATTAACACCTCAATGGATTACAGGAACGGGATTTCCCGAGATTTAGGCAGAGTAGCTAAAAATAGGGCGCGAACTTCGGAGCACTGTATATAAAAGAAACGAAAAAAAAAAAAAAAGATAATATTGATTTAGGTCTGTAGATACAAAATATGCTGTGGATGCAGTTACAGATCTATAACCGGAGACTGGGACTGGGATAAGGATAACTATGAAGAAGTAAATATAGATACAGACACAAGCACAGATTCAGATTTAGCTATAGAGATAGATAAGTTAACTGATACAAACAAACACTGATATAGATAAATGTAGATGTATATATAGATATCAAATAAGGTACCGACTCATTTGAACATAAAAGAAAAAAAATCTGATAAAGATGTCGATGAGGATATACATGGAGACAGTCATGTGGATACAGACAGTAAAAAAATACACATAAAATAAGATAAGATAAGATAACTTTTATTTTCCCACAAAAGATGTGGGTTGTTAAAAAAAACAAAATATAGATCTAGAAACAGAAACAGATAAAAAATATTATTTTTTGTGCTGCCCATGTCATTTGCGGGGGCCTCAGGGATGCCTAAGCACCGAATGGGCAAAGACTCTGGGTTTCCTAAAACGTCTTCTGTATCCCCTGCCTCTGAATTATCGTTGTGGGTAGAGCCCTCAGATCTATAGACAGATTGTACCCAGTGGGGTGTTTAAGCATAAAATTAAAGCGTTTCTCAGCAAAGCCATATTTCGTTAACGATATGTCCATTTCATTTCCCTGGGCTTAACCACGGCTTCCTGTCAACTCCTGTAGCTTTCTCCCACTCCCTCTTTCTCTCTCTCTCTCTCTCTCTCTCTCTGTCTTTCTATCTCTCTCAAATCTTTTTAATCTCACAAATTCTTTGAGCATGTTAAACGGGTACATGCGCGTGGAACCTGAAATACAGCGACAGAGAAAACAAAGGTGTGTGTGG
>JBCAUA010509068.1:0-14164 GCA_038406235.1 Peronia verruculata | reverse complement strand
AAGCAGAGGCCCCCCCCCCCCCCCCCCCCCCCCCCCCAAACACGACGTGGACTTAAAACTTCACGGCTACATGAGAAATTCAGACAATGACACAAACTGAATAGGTCCAGCTAGACTTTGAGACTGTACAGATTAAATCCAGCTAGCCATGGCTTTCTATTTTTCGATTGTGATACCATTATTTTCCCAATAACGTTTTTGATTGCTTCTCTCTATTTTTGTTATGAGGTGTGTCAGCACATTAATATTAAATTATTTTTTTTTCTGTGATGATGATGAGAGCTTTTAAAAAATTTGTAAATCATTAGCAAACAAAGTTCAGTCACCTTTCAGAAATATCAGCTTACAAACCCCGTTCCTCCCAAACCAGTGGGCAGGATTGCCTTGTTTCCAGGCCAATGACCTACCAAGCCAGACCTGGATGGATGGTGCATTATATATACTGACCATATTGGCATTCCGCCTGTATTGGCTTTTGAATTGACGGTAAAAGGATCAAAGATTCTTTCTTTACAACATTATTCAAAAAATAAAGTTATATCTTAACATGGATGTTTTACCCCCTTTTTTCCCTTTATTCATGAATGACTTGGTACCTGATTTCTTATAAAGTAAAGCTTATTTTGCAAATCGCAATTACATTAAGTGCCAGAAGTAACCTGTTGAGATTCTGAAAATAGCTCTTATTTATCCTGTTAAGTTTATATTCTTTGGGAAAACAAACAAAAATGAATAATAATAATAATAATAATATTTGAAATTATTTTTTCTTTTGTTTTGTTTTGCTTTTTGTTTGCATTTACTGGTTGAGTAAAACTGGATCTGAAATTACTTGACAAGGTAAGATATGTTGAAATAATAATGCCAAAATGCTTTAGTTGCTGCGAATTATCTTGGTATATTATTATATATGCCGCTTTCCACATGTTATAATATTTTGACGTGTCCGGGATAGACGTTTAATCTGTGCTACTGTTGAATTTTGATGCATCATGCCATATAGAAAGCAATCAAAGTCTTTCAATCAATAGGAGAGAAATGGTGACATGTTAAAATCTTTTCTCAATAATTGTATATCTTTACCTTTAGTATTTCCTGAATTCTGAAGTGCCAGTTTCATTCGTTTAAAAAAATGTATCCTTTGAATTTGTTTGTCTGCTTGGCTTTAGTCATCTGTTCCTCCACCAGCGTTTTATGCATTCATTTTGTTCTATTTCCATGTATTGAAAGCAGTGTCCTAATCACGTTTATTCTTCATTTCTTTTATATAAGCTTTAACTTGTGAAACATTATGACGCTCACCAAGATTAATCCAGTGGGCTGGGATGTGCTCTCTGTTTTGATAAATACAAGATTATGTGTGTCTGGGTGATATGTATTACTGGTTTGATAAAGATATTTATTCCAATGTAAATAAGACTTTACCGAGTCTAATCAAATTTATCATGTTTATGCGGAAGAGTAGTTTATGAAAATGATGTCGGCTCCCTGGTTTATGTAATACAGATCCTATTTATATTACACTTTTTTTCTTTGTATACTTGAGAATAACCCTGTCTGACAAATACATTTGTCTGGAATTACCGTTTTCGTTTACTCAAATATTGATAGAAAGAGAAGCTCAGGGGGAAAACTCTGATTTATTCTATATTTGGTCTATGAAGATTTGAATATATTTTTTATTTGTAAATTAAGACATAAAAATATTCATCACAAGTAAGATATATATTTTTTTAAAAATGTTTGATTGAAATTAGAAAGTATATCTAGTAACCTGGTACAAAGGCAACTGGTTTTCTTTTAGATTCAAGTGAGTTGTTTCGTTTTGAAATACTGCAAATGAACCACATTATTGATACATGAATTTAATGTTCACTGTAGGTATTGTCATATTCAATTGCCGGCATAACGTTGATCAATAAGGAAATAATGTATGTATTGCAGTATTTATATGACGCAATATCACAGTAATTGGAGTTCATTAGAAAAAAAAAAAAATCGCGTTTGAAGAAGAGATATTATGTCTCTTACTTTTTTCTCTGCTCCAGTAACCAATTCACTGCATATTTATTGATGGTCTTACTGTCTTGTTGCAAAAAGGACATGTATGTTTTTTCAAATATTATTATTATTATTATTATTATTAATTTTTTTTGTTTTCCCAAAGAATATAAACTTAACAGGAAGTAATAAATAATATTATCTTCTTAATGTAATAAAATTAATTTATTAAAATACGTAAGAATACTAATGTGATTTAAAAAAAAAAAATGTCTCATTGCTTCTCATTGTAACAGGATTTAACATCTGGCTTAAGGGGGAAGTGAGGGTCCTGAAAATAGATTTTGAGACTTAAATATAAAAAATGGGATTTTCCTGTTTTTACACACTTTGAACCCTTCTCATACCAGAAAGACAACGGAAGGTATCAGAAGCATATGCTTTATGCCTCAGAACGGTATCAATACGGCACCACTGAACAGCTATAATAAAGAGACATTATGAAAGTTCTATTACGATTCTCTCAATATAGGCCTGTATGATTTCTTCACTTTTGTCCTTGAGGCTTTTTTATTTGCCAACCAAGTGCCTTCAATTATTAAATAAACATCTTCCATAGTATGAGTTTTAATAAAATGCATCGGTTTTTTAAATTTCATTCCCGGCTTTTGCAGGAAAATTAGATATTTGCTGGAAGATTGAGAAAAAATTGACATCTTTCAATATATTGTTTCAAAAATGTAGAAAAAAAATCTAGGATATAGAAACAAAACAAAAAAAAAAAAAAAAAAAACGAATGCTTTTGTCTTTTACCTTATCTTATATTATTCATGTGCAAAAGTTCACACTATTCTATTCAACACTCTAGGAGCCTTAGTCTTTTGAAAATAGCTAATTTTCAAACAAAATCCAACATGTCGACGTTGTCATGGCAATCGGACGCAAAATAATTTTTCCCCCACTTTACTTTTAACTTGGACATGCTGAATCCGAATTTTAAGCGTAAAAAATCCCTAGTTCAAGCATTCCAAAAATCACACTCATTACCCGCATCCCCCCTCCCCCTCCTGCCCCCCCCCCTTTAAAAAATTAATTAAGTTTTCCTTGTGTAACATATATTATTATGTCTAATGAGAAATGGATCATAAGTGCTTTTACCTTAGATGCTAATACAGCAGATGGCTCAATGAGTCAATCACCTGACAGAGGTACCACCTTTCACCCCAGTCCACTAAACCCATCAGGTAGGATTGCCTTGTTTCCAGGAGGAAGACTGACCAAGCAATATTTGGACAGATTGATGTTGTCAAACAGACTGAGCACCTTGGCATTTCACCTGCAGAGGTTTTCTATTTGACATAAATGTAACAAGGGCACTAGCTGCTGTCTAATATTCAAGGAATGGAATGTGGTTATCACTGATTTTGTGTTGCATTTTGTTTTGATCTTTATGGAATTGCTTCATGCCTGATTCTTTTGTAATGTGTATTTGTTAGCCACCAATAAGGAAATGGCATGGCTAAACTGATAGGATTAGAGATGAATTTTGAATTCAGTTAATTATGACAATGTAAGAGACAAAACAAACTTTGTGAAGAGCTTGGAATTTTGTAACCTCTTTATTGCTATATTAATTTTATGTTTTGTTTGTTATTCGACTAGACATCATGTGCATCTATCTATATAAGTATTGCTATATTACTTTTCTGGGTTTTTTTTTGTTTTTGTTTTTTGTTTTGTTTTGTTACTCGACTAGACATCATGTACATCTATCTATGTAATATATGTACTCATTGTAGACGAGCAGCATTTTCTGCACATACTCAAGCTAAACTACTAATCTTATTCAAAATCGCATGACAGTGTTGCAGCCTATTAATTTTCTTTCTTGAAGAGATACAGTATCATTCATTGACGTCACCTCGAATAATTATTCTGATTAACAAGAGAATGATCTTGGAATTAGTTAGCGTTATAAGACATTTTTTTTTTCTTGTTTGCTTTTTAGAAAATTTCTTTTTTGTGGACGTATGTCAGTTCTTGTTTAACTGAAAAATCCTTCTGTGGCCCTTATAATTTGAATTCATCTTTAGTGTGAATTTTAGTTCCATCATTATACAGTGACAACTACATAATACATTTAATCTTCCTAAAGTGAAGGTTTGCATAATATCCATTTATAGAAACACTATAGGAAGAGAACCCACGGCCCTCCGTGGGATATTTTTAAAAGTATTTTAATAGCCCTGCGACTTAAAGTGAATGGCAAGCATGCACACCCCGATGTTTATACTTTGGTTGATTAAACTGAATGTTACTAAAAGAAAAAACCTGTTGTGAAAGCGTCATACTATCGAACGCTCAATTCAGATCAAGCAGCCTCGCGAGTTTATTATTCAATTGATATTGCATTTGTAGGTTAAGATCAGAGATAAAACGCTTTTTTTTTTTTTTTTGGTTTATGTACACAGAAACACAGATCCATATGCACAATGTTATTGGTTCAGCAGTTTTCGAGTCCATAAGACTATTGTGGGTTTTCTTGCAATTTTATAATATAGAGACTAGAAGAGAACCCACGGCCTGCGTTGGATGAACGCGTCATGCTATCGAACGTACAATTCGGATCAAGCAGCCTCACGATTTTGTTATTCAATTGTTATCGCATTTTTAGAATAACGTCAAAGATAATGAGCTTTTTTTCAGGTTTATGTACATAGAAACACAGTTCCATATGCAACATTTTTATGCGCCAAATTTGGTATGGACTCGTTCAGCAGTTTTCAGGTCCATAAGCCTGTTGTGGGTTTTCTTGCAATTTTATAATATAGATGTCAACCTAATTTATACATTCAATTTTCAGTAATCATTCAATTTTGTTAGTTTTGCTCACTAGTTTTCGGTGGCATAGTGGAATAGAATTAAACATGGCTTTAACATTTAGTTAATGAAATACTTGCATGATATGATATTTATTTTGTAAATGGGAGAGGGGGTTGCAGGTCTGAAAATAGGGTTCTGAGAATCAAAAATATATTTGAAAATGGGGTTTTGCTATTACTGCACACTTTGAACAGAAAAACAACAGGGCCAGAAAAATATGTTGTATGCCCTATAACGGCACCAATACGGCACCACTAAATGACTGTATAGAGGGATTATGAAACTTCACATGCGACTTTCTCAATATATATAATTTCTTCACTTTTTTGTCCTGAGCTTTTTTATTTCTCAACCAGTTGACTTCAAATTTGGAAAAATAAAATCCATCGTTTCTTCTGAATAACATTTTCGTCTTTTGGAAAATTGGATATTTGGTGGAAAATTGCGAAAAATTGATATCCGTCAATATACATATTTTAAAAATTTGTAAAAAACTATTTTATGGTATATAACCACAAAAAAAAAAAAAAAAAAAACAACAACAAAAAAAAATGTATTTTATCTTTGACATAGGGTTATATCATTCATGTGCAAAAGTTCACACTATTCCATTCAACACGAGAGCAGTCTTAGGGTTTTGAAAATTGCTCATTTTCAAACCAAAAAATCCAATATGGTGGCCCTGTCATTGATTGTTTTCCACAATTTTTCTCTAATTTGGACATGCTTAATCCGGATTGTAAATGTAAATAATTCCTAATTCAAGCATTCGAAATAATCACTCTCAGAACCCGCACCACTAACCCCCCCCCCTCCCCCCACCCTCCTTTAATATTTTTTAGATTCATATGTTTTGTTCAAACTGTGGCTGATAAATTTCCATTCTGTATTTGAACTGGATTTTGATGTAGCTCCCTGGAATTGACAAATTTCAATCATTCAAAGTCTAAGTTTGAAAATGGACATGATAGGAGAGGGAAAATGTCTGGCAGCCAGCCAAAATGAGATGTATGTTGATTTTTCACTATATAGAGTTTTTGGTGTCATGTGAAAACTTATTTCAAACCCTGTCAGCTGATGGAAAAACCTTAGAGCCAGCTTTATTCTAGCCAGAGATATTGCAGTTTGAAGAGACAATAATGGACCACCAGTAATGACTGAAATTACGAGAAAATCGTGTTTAAATGAACGGTCAAACGTATAAATCTACATACCTCACAAATCCCCGAGTTTAATGAAGAAATATTTATACTTTGAGATTAACACCGATACTGTCTTGTTCAGAAATGAATGCACTTTCGATTTCTGCAATAAAAAAAGGATTCGATGTCTGACACTCTGACCCCCCTCATCACATTCAAAGCCAGATTTCTCGGTTCTAGCCCAGCGACTTAAGTCTTATTTCCACTGGCCGCGAGACAAGTAATGTTTCATTATACCTTTCTTCCTTTTTTCATTTCTTGTTATTTTGGAATGGCTAAATCCGTATGGCTGTATATATAGCTAATTATTCTCTGTATTTTATCCATCCAGTTTGCTTTTTTTCTTGTCAGTTAACAATTTGTAGCACATATAGCATTTTATACACCAATATACATCTTATCTTTTATATCCATGGAACGTCTTTTTTTTTTTTTTTATCAATATGAGCTCTTAGTCTTGAAACGTGAAAACAGGGATAGTTTTTTTGTTTTTTTTTTTTGGCGCCGTCTATTTGGGCCTATTGGCCCAGCTAGACCTGGAGTCTATTTGGACCTATTGAGGCACCTCTTTCTCTCTGTCCATGCGTAAGAACGTTATTGTATCCAGTTAGTTATGTAACGTGTTAATTATGTACCCCCCCCCCTCCCCCCAAAAATGCGAACAGACGCTCCCATGTGCGAGCCAATACAAAATTGTTTCGTCTGTAATATGTGGTGCAACTTTTATATTTGCCTATGCTTCCTCATTGCGATACTAGGCCTAGATAGACACTCCGATTTTTTTCCCCCTTGAGGCAACAGTGAACATGTCCCATCGCATGAAGCATCACAAGCATGAAAATGTTCAATCTTTTCAATAAAGAGCAACTGTGGTGCTCTGAACATAGGGCATGTAATAACGAAACCTCATTTTACGTACAATGCATTTAGTAGACGTTAAATGGACACTTCAATTTTAATTTCAAGGAAATTCGACTCTGTGAAGTTAGGCTAAGGCTGTCATTTGGTATCCAGCATGTGCCTTATGCCAGTATGTTTTCCTATGTTCCGTGACAGGGTTCTTTAGCTTACTTATATGATTCTGCTTTATTCACCTAAAACTCTTCTAGCGATTTATGAGCACATTTTATGTTTTATACCTTACTATCCTTACAGATGCGATAAAGTGGTTTCCCTTATGTTTCGTTATCATCTCCAAATTTCAAAACATTATGATGCACACAACCGAAACCATTAAGAACCAATATGGATAGATGGCATTGTTTTGGTAGGAAACGATTCACCCCATTGTCAAAGATTTACTAAAATCGTACATGTAACTACCCGTAACTAGAGAGTTAAATTTACTCAGTTTGATCTCAGATCTCTTAAGAGCAGACACATTAACAATGAGGTCATTTTTCTTTCTTTCTTTCTTCTTCTTCTTTTTTTAATGATGGTAACTTTTTGATATAGCCTACTGTTTGAGCAAAGTTTGATGAACCAAAAAAGGGAATGCCAAATGTTTTTGTAGTTGTTCCTGGACATGGCATCGCTTAACTACTGAAAAAAAAAAAAAAAAGACTGGAAATAAAACATAATGTGTTGCAAGACTTGACTTAGTTCATTCTTTTACTTGTTCAGGCCCTGTGCCTGTGTATAGATTGTCAAAACTGTTTAAAACCTGGCCAATATCTTGTTGACAGCAGTATACAAAACTCTGACAACTTTGCCGAGCAGCGGCTATCGGATTGGATGGGTTAACAGTCTGGAACAGGTCATCTAGATTGAATGTTACAGTGACAATGATGTTGGTGAGCTTTGTGTCAGAAAATAAAAAGCAAATCACTTTAGCCAACCCTTCAGACATTGGTAACAATTAGTATTAGCCATCAACAATCATGTAATAATCAGAAGCCACTGTCGGACCATCAGTAGCCTTCGACATAATACTGAAGAATCCCAACTGTGGAGCTGTACTGATGATTACCCTTAATTCTTCTGGTCTAGTACAAGCAAGCGCTGAAACGATTGATTTCGTTGTAATGGTTAGCCATCCGACAGTTACCATGTAAAACAAAGGGAGCAATTTAGTTTGGTTATCATCACAACATGCTAAGTTAACAGCACTTTAAAGATAGGAAAAGAAACTGAGTAGGTTGGGGTCAAAACAAACTTTACTTGCAAGAACTAACGCATGAAGTGTTTTTACTTTCGGGGAGCAGTGAACCCCCCCCCCCCCCCCAGTATGAGTGGGCTCGAGACGAGCCGAGTACTCGTTTCCTGCGGGAAAAGCTTTGGCCTCGGCTTCCCGGGAAGTGATCTACTGCTCGACAGCGGGACGGGAAGTTGCACGAGACGAGAAATCATACGAGAAACGGGAAATTGAAAACGGGAGGGCCCCCAGGCTAGTGTTGCATACAATAACATTAAGTAGAAACTGAATATTCTATTCAATAAGCTGTATTGCAGAATTACGGGAAATAATGCTTAAGAAGTCTTGTTTCGTGTAGATTGCATTAAAAAAAAAAAAAAGGTGTAAACCACTTTCAATCATAAAGACATTCGCCACTTGTAAACATAAGCTAAGACTAAATTTTAAATTTTAATGTCAATATCTAGCTTTCTCTATGCCAACAATCACTACTCCGACAACGCACAAGATTATATAGCCAACATTTATGAACTAAAACTATTAGTGAAAGAAATGTGAAAAAAAAAAGGTTTATTAAATCAAGAGTACAAGCTCACGGATATGTATTCTCATTACATTGTATTCCTAGACTGAATTTTAAAAAATGTTGACCATGTCATTTGAAGAAGAAACGATATTTTGGACATGGTACGGTCAAGCTGAACAAAATCAGATTTGAGATTGCGACAATTAATTATTCTAGCGTGAGGTGGAAATGATATATCTAATCAAGTATTTAAACAGTTTGTAGCAACTTGGAACATACGCATACATTAATACCAACAATAATTTAGAATGTTTAAACAACAAAGAAAGAGCATAATAATTTTTTAAACTTAACTACCTATTTCTAGATTTTGAGGCAATGGTCTCGAGATCTGTAATGAACGTAATTGGGTAGAATAAAACCAGCTGCACATTTACCCTATATTTACGTATGGGTCATTAAAACAAAACAAAACAAATCAAAAACAAACAGTTACCTACCGATTCTGCGTTCTTCTTAAAATTAATGCAAATTTCTTGACAAACACTGACGACAACATTCTTAACTGTTTGATGAGGAATGAGACTTCTAGCTTTCCAATAAATAATTAATATACTTAAAATGTCGATATCTCCTGATTATGAAATATAACTTGATCTATATTAAACCAAAAGTGTAAGACGACATATGATATTTTATCAGATTATGACATAATAAAGATCATCTTTATGTTTTACGTTAAAAAATAAGCACAATTAAACCATGGCTAAAGCAGATAATTTTTTGAGGAAATTATCATCATTAAGAAGATTGATCTTATAATATCAGAGGACAGATCATAAAATCTTTTTTCTTTTCTTTCGTTCACATAATATGAAACCTAGTGAAAGAAATATTATCTTGTCTACCTATCGTCTATCTATCAGTATAAAACCGAAGCTTTCAAATATTTATTTACTATACAGACAAAAATAAATAAATAAATAAATAAAAAATAAAAATAATAATAATAATAATAAAAAAAAATAAAATAAAATAAACCTGAAAAAGGCATAATTTTATACATACACACATTATTTATATATCTCCCCGCCTACACACATACATACATATTATGTATCTATTAATCTTATACGTATATACATGGAAAAAGGTCCACAGATGTTTACATATACAGTAGGAAAAGATATACTTGATATAATATACAATGACAAAAAATTCCCTATCGTGGAGAGGGAGACGATTTGTTAGAGAAAAATGGATACAAACCGCTGAAAATGTATTCAGATTGATCTGGAGAGATGCTTTGCTGTAGGTTTTATAGAGAATATTTTCCGTGACACTTAAAATAAACAGAGCTGGAGATGATTTAAACATACAGATGTCAGTCAGAATGGTTTACAAGACACTTTTGATACTATGAGTCTTAACCACTGCGAAAGATTCCTAAGTATTATCATGTAGCATAAAAGACAGACCATTTTTAATAAGCTTCAAGCTATGGCTGGGGCCTGAAATCTGCATTTGAAACCTATAAAATAAAATATAAATTTAAAAAATAATAATAATAAATTAAAAACAAAAAGAAAAATACAAAACATGAGTTTTAGTTGCAAATTTATCGACACAGAGAAAGTTCGATCTCAGCCACGAGTAGCAACCCACGCACATTAGTCGTGCCAATGCCTATGACATTTTTTATTAAATAGATTGTTTTACACGGCAAATGAAAATTGATAATGAGAAAGCTGGAAAGGAAGGAGGTAGAAAAAGATGCCAATGCCATCTTTGAACAGACACAATCTGCCATCCTAACGAAGCAGCACCACGGGTTAAAATTAGATCACCCAAAGCATTACAAATATGTAGCTCCTCACCTTTTAAGTAGCCATCAGGTAGTCACTGTTCAGTGGGATACAGCGAAATGAGACATTCCTACATCTGCATTGAGATTGGTAACTACCTGTAACTGTCCATGTGTGCAAGAAGATCAGCAGCAGTGTGATAAAGCTAAGTGTCAGACCCATGATGCATAGTGTCGGGAAAGAAATGGAAAGAAGGTGTAGGGGGAGGGAAGGGGGCTCGGTTACGGGTGTCGATGTGGCCGTAAAGTTAGGCATCTGCACCTCAGCGAAAAACTTATCTGCGTGTTCGAAATTCGAATCCTACTTAAGAATGAACGCGATTCTAACATTAGACCCTGCATTTTATTTTTTCAGTGATCCAACGTCCTCAGGCTTCAAGAGCAGAGAGGCCCCACATCTAACCTTCTCGAAAAAGGATGAACATGTTTAACAGGTCTCTTGTCTACTTTACGAACGTTAAAGAACCCTTAGCAGTTAAGCAAGGGGTGAATAGTGGACGGAGAGAGAGAGAGAGAGAGAGAGAGAGAGAGAGAGAGAGAGAGAGGGAGAGAGAGAGAGAGAGAAAATAAAACCGGGGAAAAAAACCGACGTCGTCCATACGCTTATTCCATTTACAATGCAACTCTTGGGGAAATCAAGAAACTAAAACTTACCGTGTTACCGATGAAAGGGACACAAATGGGAATGTTATGTGAAGAGTACTACAAATTGAAAATAACAGGAGTTATGTTTCCTGGAATATTTATTAGAAACCGAACACTCTTTTCAGTAATAATTAATAGGGTCTTGATAAAAAATTGTTAAGCTGTAACGTATTAAACTTTTGCTTTTCATGTTAAAATTTCAGTCAGTCACACTTAGACTTGGGTTACTGTCATCATTATCACTTATTTTGGTTATGTCTTTGGTCAGTTAAAAACAATAAAAACTTGGCGTGCTCATTCGTAACAGTGCAGAAAAAACTGGTTTCATTTCTTGCAGTGGTGTTAATATTTGAGTTAGTTTCCTTTAGAAAAAAAAAAAAAAAAGGCCAAACCTTGACAATATTATAATCCTCCATTTAAAGCGCCAATTGCTATCCATTTTTCCCTGATCACAACAAACAAGTATGCCTCATGCTCAGCAGTCACTGTTACCTTATATCAAGTTAGTAGAAGAGCTAAAGATAATTATACTTCATTTGCTTGCATTAGTCTACAGTCACAGATTTTAATTAGAACGAAATTGTGCACTTTGGGGGAAACCCTAAAAAAACATTTAACTTCTAGATAATTGATGTTTAATAATTTGATATACAGTAAATGTGCATTGTTCTCTGCAGTAATTATAGTCTTTGCCATATCATATTCAGAATTTATTGTCCTTTGTATTAAATTAGTTAAAACTTATTATAAAATCTATACGTTCAGACATGCCAAATGTGATTATCTATTTATTGATTGATAATAAACTTCACCTCATGTTTGTCTTAAAATGGCTTTGTAACTGATGTTTTTCGGTGTTAACTGACTTGCAGAGATTCTCAGGAAATGGCTAGATCTGTCACGACACTGGGCCATCATTGGGGCTGTGAGCTATTACTTTTGTCGATAACAAGTACAAGATTTAATATTATCTGTATCAGCTCAGGCGTGTGTTGGACTGTACCCCAGGTCAGGCCAAACAGCCGGTGGGGAGGCTGGCTTCACTGAAGGCTGGCTGACTGCTTGTTCTGCGGGCTGGCCGGCCTACCGCGGGCTCGCCTTGTTAGATCTTTAGGTCATTCTTTCTTTCCTTCTTCTTTCTTTCTTTCTTTCTTTCTTTCTTTCTTTCTTTCTTTCTTTCTTTCTTTTCTACGTTCTTTCTCTTTTTCTTTCTCTCGTTTTCTTTCTTTGTAAATATGGCAGTTTAACATAGATTCATTCTCTACCCGCTTTTCATGATCATATTCGTAGATTTATCAGAAGAATACAACAAAGCAAATACAGGCAAAAGCAAGATACTTGTACAGAAATAATTTGAACTTTGCAGACACTATACAACAATGAGAGAGAAGAATGGGATAAAAATACAAATATAAGAGAAAAGGGGGGGGGGCGGAGAGAGAGACAGAGGGAGAGAGAGAGAGAGAGAAAGAGAGAGAGAGGGTGTGTAGGGGAGGGATAGGACATCAAGAAAAATAAAAGGACAGATAGTTATTGTCAACGTACTAGAGTTTGAGCTTATTTATATGTATCAAAAACGCAGAGAAGCATGAGCAAAATTGAAAGTGTAAATAATATGCCCAATAAAGAAAGAAGTAGATCTATTCATATCTTACCTGCCAGTTTCACATTAACTTGACGAAAGCTTGGCAATTTTGCGGCGCTGAATATCCTTAGATTCACGATGCATTTGATTCGACCACCGTTTCATTAGAATGTTAACTGTACACATCAAGGCAGCCTTACTAATAACAATATCCCAATGGAAAAGGGCACAGAAATCACTTAGTATTGTCACCAAACGGGTGCGGCAAACATGCTCCTCAGTGCTTTTATAAAAGTTAAAAGCATATAATATAAACAGGAAAAACTTCTTTGAAGGATAACTAAGTCCTCCACGGTTCAGGGTGTCCATGAAGGCTCTGACACTACTGTCTACATCTGGTGTCTCTGTACTCAGCTCCTTATTCTTAAATGCCACGTAACCAGCTATATAAAATATCGACATTCTTTCATCTGGTGACAATTGCTGCACAGTTTCTGGTAATTCATCGATTATTAGCAACTCAAAATCTGTTAGAGGCTTTTTGCAAATGTCACATGAATGTTGGGCATCCTTATAGTCGACTTCCTGGGTGCTGTTCTGTAGCATCAGCTTTGTTCTGTCAATTGCATGTGTCTGGCAGACCTCCTGGGCTGTTATATAATAATTACAGCCCGCAGACATGCGGAAATGTGCAAAGTGTTCCTCAATGTCGTCTTGTTGGAAGAATCCCAAACAAACATAATCATGTTTGAAAGGAGTGTCAGCATAAAGCAGATATTTGCACATTTCCGTCAAGCTGTGGCACGTCCAAATGATAGCATCGGCTGTGTCTTTCGTTAGACAATTCATTCGGACTTTGCCAGCTGCTTTCATTTTGCTTGCAAGGTCTGCCCAGTCTTTTAATACTTGGAGCCCCCTTTCTCCCTTCTCTGACCTGTCAATGGCGATGCGATCAGGGTCTTTTAAGCGGATGTCTTGAACTGGTGTCTTACAGTTCCAGACTTTCCAGAGACGCAGTACTTCGCCGATGAACACTGCGGTTGCTGACCATGATTCCGCTGCTTTACTTGATGACATCAAAGCAGCGTGTGTTCTTTCTGAGAACACATTCAAGGTCAGTGACACCTTTTGTTTCTCAATATTACTGGGAGCAAGACTAGCTTTGGTTAGCTTAGACAGCTTCACCATTGTATCTGTCTCACTGTTGTGCAAGTCTTTTAAGTCTGACCACTTGGCGAATTGCGGCTCTTCAGAATTCGGCAGATAGAACTTAAGTGTCTGCATTTTCTCTGAGACCCAATTATTCCTTATATTTTTCAGGATA
>JBCAUA010508957.1:0-16975 GCA_038406235.1 Peronia verruculata | reverse complement strand
TCGATTTATACATATTACTTGATTAAAATCAGGTTTTTTATGAGGTAGGCATGTAGATTTATGTGTACGACTGTTCATTTAAACTTGATCTACTCGGAATTCCGCTCATTGCTGAGTGGTCCGCCTGTGCCTCTTTAAACTGCAATATCTCTGGCTAGAATAGAGTTAGCTCAAAACTTTTTTCACTACCTGAAAGGATATGAAATAAGCTTTCACATGGTACCAAAAACTCCAAATGGTGCAAAATCGACATATGTCTCATTTTGACTGGTTGCGAGACAAATGCTTGGCACAGCTTGCAGGCCTTTTTTTTTTTTTTTTGCTTACAGTATCCTTTCTGGTTCAGATTGATTTTGATGTACCTGTCAAAGATATTAAAATTGTGATATTGTAAAGAATCTAACAGTTGTAGCAAAACAAGTCATCATTCCTAGAGCATTGTTATAATCCACATCTTCTCATTGCCATGGCCATGAGGTTAGGCATCTGGGCCTCAGTGAGAAAATCATGTCAGTACAGATTCAAACTTTGAATGGTACCAGGGGATGGGATCAATAAAATTCAAAGATTAGATCCTCCATTCTTTTTTTTTTCCCGCAATTCAACGCAGTCTCCTTGCTTCTTTGATAGGGAATCCCAATGCCTAGCCTTCTCATATAAGGGCGATATATTTTGGAGGTCCTATGTGTACATTATATACTGTTTTGAATTGGGTGAAGAGTAGACTGATGCGCCCCCGTTGGCTGGGCAAAGTGTCTAAATATTCCAAATTCCTTCCCAGGAAAATACTTCTCACCAAATACACGGCAGCCACTTGGAGCCAAGTTAGTCCTACTGTTTTAGGATTGAAAGGCTACATACGTAATGGAGGAAAAAATGTTTATCATTTGAAGATTTTACTCTCATTTTGCATTCAGCCTTTGCCAGTAGTCAAGAGTTGAGAAAAAAGCCAGATAATCTTGGAGACATGAAGAGAAAGTTATAATTTTCAGTAAGAACTGAATGAAATGTTTCTCCTGTGTAATACTGACATGCATCAGTAGCCAGGTGTGTTTCATACTGCCTTGCTTGACTTTGTCTTTGGACGTATGTCTTATCTTTCACCAGGAGTGGATGATGTGACTCTGTACAACTTCCTGAATGGACATTGGCAAGCCATTGAGTCCTCAGCCAGAGGCAAAATCTTCAGCTGGTTTTACCATCATGTCAAATCTATGGACTGGTTTTTTGAAGACCTTGCACAGTTGCTGAAAATGCGAGGTGAGAATATTGATGTAATAGCTGTAGGGAGTATTGTCTTGTTAATTACTGAGAAGGAAACAAATACTTGAATAGCCGAAGTCCAGTGAGAAGCTGTGAGAGATTTATCCAGGTGTGAAATGTCATCTCACTTTTTGTGTTCTTTTTCGAATTGCAGAATGCTCGGAAGGTTTAGATGTACATTTTGTGCCACGCAGAGAAAGATTCACCTTCAGGGACAAGCATATAGAGGTGCTGGAGATGTTTTTCAAGAAGGGCCAGTATCCCTCTCAGGAAGAGAAGGAACATATAGCCAACGAGTGCAATCTAGCAATGTCTATGGGACGTAAGTGGAATTTCTTTGCAAGCTTTGTCTCAGCAGCAGGCCACATGAACCATGGACCACATGAAGTTACTTCACTAATGTGTGTCTTCCCATTATCAGTTTTTCTAATCAGTAGTGCAGCAAAATCTCAGCTTGGAAACTTAGCACAAAAATTGAATGCCTGCATGATGTTTATACTGTGTGTATGTGGATGGCCAAATGGTGGCACAGTACAGTTTGGTTATCAAATGCAGTTAATTTTGAACTTCATAGTGAAATTGTTAGAAATGCTTATAGAGTTCATCTATATCCTAAGAAAATCCATCCACTCATGTCCTTGGCCTTGCCTTGGCCATAAGTTTGCCTCACTTCTTGGTTTGATTCTTTTACTGTGGATAGGAAATGTATAATTCTTTGCTGTAAGGCTCTTGAACGTAGATGCTCTCCATATAGTAGTAGTACTGAGTTGTGTTCATGATTTAATGGTGATTCCCTAACAACATGTAAATCTAATAGAAAGCAAAAGTGATCAAGTATTACCTTTACCTACATGTGTGAAGTGATGTTGTCCTGTCTCACCCTTTGTAAAATTTTACTCATGTTTCCAGATTACCGAGAGTTGACAGAAAAAGAGAAGATGAGCCACATCAATGTGACTAACTGGTTCAGCAATCGACGGAAAGAAATCAAGCGCTTAGCAAAGCAAGGTACAGCAACCTTGTAGCTCCTTATGTCAACTTTTGGCTTGCTTTTGTTCAGATGGTCTGTGGGTTATCTCAATCTTAAAAAATAACAGCTCTGCTCAGCAAGATAGTATTTACCCATATCATATCAACCATGCTTTGACACTGACGAACTTCTATATGATACACAAAGGCAATGTGCCTTAGCTATGAGATATCATCAAGATGTTTTCTGTTGACATGACAAGTTATTTTCTTTTTGTTCATTGCATCATTGCACTGACATCTTCTTCAACTTGACAGCTGCTTTGCTCAACCAAATTTTTTTTTTCATTGCGAAGTTGAGCTATACAGATGAACTGTATTAGGTTGAATTAAGCAGGGTGGGGCTGTGCACATAGTTGAGACATTGAATAAAACAAAGCTAATTTAGAGACATTGTTGAGCTTGAAAAATGTATCTAAATATTAAAGTAATGATGATGAAGGGCCCTCAGTGTGACATGCAGTAAAATTGCTTAGTTATCAACTCTAGGAATGACAACAACTCTGCAATAGCATCTCAGATCCTTATTTTTCTTGCTATATAAATCGTAAATTATTTGAATAACGATAACTGAGAAAATGTCGATAATAGGGTGAAAATTTCTGCACAGACATCACGAATTTGGTCAAACATGTATCCCAGTGGTACATGTGACCTCAGTACAGCCCTTTAGCTCGCCAGGTGCGGGCTGTTTGTCTACATTCCTGTACATAGTCTGCTGAATACTATGTGAGAGCGTAGCACTTAGTTTATTGCAGGAGCTGACCATCGGCGGATAATAAATCATGGGGTCATTGGGGTCAGCACCTGCCTGGCAGGGGATTTCCCTACCAGGAGTGACTGTGCACGTGATAAGAAAAATCACACAATTTATTGCTCACTTCCTGTCTTTGTATGTGAGTAAAGATAGTGAAACTCTGCCAAATCTTCAGTCTGCTTTTTCACCATATTGTGGGCAAATCTCAATGCAGCAGTAGCATTTTGAGCGGCATAGGAAGAGCCTTAAGTCACCAAGTTATTTTAAACCTATGTGATAAATGTGTATAGATAAAAAATTTTTTTAAACAAAACAAAGCGAGGGCGGTTATCCTTGCATTCTTTAGACAAATAAAATAGTAAATAATTGCATTGTGAAAATTTGAAGGTTCTATGAAGTTTTGCTGGAGATATTACGATTTTACTATGATATATCCTGCCATTGGACTTTCTTGATGCTATTCACTATGCACATACTACAGTATTTCAGCTACAAATTTTTAGGCGATGAGTATGTTTATTTTATATATCATATCTTATAAAGATGAAACCATACAAACGCACAAGTGCACACAAACAAATCTGTTGTATATTGACACTAATAAATAATTTGCTCTTATATAGATCTATTCTATCCAAGACTGACATAATGACGGACCACAGATTCTGATGTGAAAGAAAAAAATTAGAATGTGAGGAAGAATTGTGCTGTGTTTCTGGTGAAAAATCACAGAATGTTTGAAAGCAGGACAAACTATTTGCTTACTATGCCTCTAAAACTGACACCAGCCTCCATTTTGGTAATATCCTGCACAAAGATATAGCAGGTACACATTCTCAATACATATGGTCAAAATGTTTCAAACATAGTGAAAAACAAATGAAAACTGCAAATAAACTGTTATGGCAGCACAGAACCTGATCACTAAAATATTTTTTTATCATCCTTAAAATTCTTAAATGTATCTGTAAACATATGGGCGTACCAACTCTGCGTTCTCTGAATTCCAGTTATTTGGATTTCTGTGCATTCAAAAAATCCTAATAACAATGTTCTGTCGTTTACCCGAAGGACACAAGTCATCATACAAATGAAATTCTTCCAAATAGTTGAGAATAATTCCAAAACAGATGGAACACTTGGAAATGCTTGGAGAAAGAAATCACAAACTTTAAACTCATATAATGTCTAGCCAGCTTCATAGAACCAAATAAAACTGAAGTGGGCAATTTATACATGTGTGTTCTACATTCATGACAAAAATGAAAAGGATTTATTGGGTGGTTTTATTTTTATGAATTTTCTAAAAAATGTTGTTCTTACAATAACATTTTTTTGGAACAATTTTGGTCTCTTTCATCTCAAATTACAAGTCAATTTTCTTTTAAGCTAAGCAAAAATTATATGTATGGAAAATATATGCAAAACTGAAGCTTTCTGCCATATTTTTGTTCCAGTGGATGCATAAATATACCAGAAATATGGCAATAATAGAATGTTATGCTATACCTTTTGACACTATGTAAGATTTCTGCCGGACACTCAGGTAGCGCGACCAACTACTGACCCAGGTCAGCACAGCGTCAAGAGGTAATTAACTGAGTGCGCTGCTCTCGAGACTGTGTGTGCATGCTGTCAGTACCACATGACATGACTGGTCCCTCTTGCAGCACCCTGTCTTTGTAAACCTACAGTACAAACTACGTTATCATTCATTATGTATTGCCAGCCAAAGCTAACAAACCAGCAGGCAGCTATCTAAAGGTTGCCATCATCGAGGCAATGAATAAATGCATAATGAAAATCTCATATCAAAACATGATGTCTGAAAAAGGTATTACATGTGTGTGTTGGTTGTGTACAAATGGGGAGGTAACTGTGCAAAAATGATGTGTCTAATGTTATTTCCTCTTATTGTCACAATCCTAACTCCGTAAAAAGTGTTGTTTATCTCTATACTGGAATTTTTTAAAAATCAGGAATAGTGAGAGATTTTTATCTGAACACTTGACTGACTGTCATTATTTGAAGTTTCACTGTTAAACTTAGTAGAAATGGCCTTTTCATCGTCAATCTTTGTTTTGCAGGTGGAATAGATACAGAACAAGTCATCCTTCCCAGTCGACTGAAAAACAGAGTGCTCTCCCATCTACCCACTTACAATGAGCTTCAAGAAGAACAAGCAGCTCGACAGAAAGTTTTAGGTTTGTCGCCCTCGACGCTGGCAAGTGGCTGCCAGTCAGAATCTTATGTGAACTACTCGGAGCACGATTCCTCTAGCCAAGAGAACAGTAACCCTACAGGACATTTTCCACCAACATCCAGTGCTCACCATGAGGCAGAGTCCAGTGGTCATGGTATCACGGCTAAAACAGAGACTGACGGTAGCCAAAGCCACACAGTGCCAACTCTAGGAGCAGCGGGAAACAACCAGCTTGCCATCAATGTACCATTTCCATCGGATAATATATCACCAGCTGTCCCGCAGACTTTGGTGCGAAATGAACACAGCATGGACAACACAGACAGTACCTTGCCTGCTGATCGACCAATCAAATTTGAACCAATGGATGACTGAAAAAAGCAGTTCTGTGATAGACAACAATGCACGGGTGAACTACTGTGATCTCTGTGCTGTGATGCTGTTCTCTTCACCGCAGGCATTAGCTCTTCTCCCCCAGTTTGTCTGACCGCAGTGGTTGGGCTCACCCAGTTCTTGAGACCTTTTGTCTCCCAACAAACTGGCTCCAGGAAATAGCTACTGTTACGTCCTGCAGTTGATTTTTGTCAGAAACTTACAGTGACATCTTGATCCTTGCAGGCATCTGGCAGTGACAGAGAGACAGATGGATAGCTGGTAGAAACAATGGTGCCCTTACACTGAGCATTTAGTTAGTTATGTGGTCCAGAGTAAGAGTACAGAGGTAATGTGGGTGGCCAAAGGCAGACTATGGACAATAAGTAGAGGGATGATATCTGGTATGAAATAGGCCTGTATGATACATGATACTGTGAAATCAGGTGTTGGTCAACTGTTGGGCTTATTATTGGTGACGCTGTGAAGCATATCGATTTTAAAAAATTTTTTTTTTGTTGGTAAAAAATCTTTGTTCTGCTTTAAGTAGAAGTTTGGACTTTGACCTGCTTCTGTAGCTGAAGTGATTGAGAAAATGACTGATCATCTTTGCTAATTCTTATTAATCTTTATTGAGGTCATGTCACTAAGTACCGGTAACAACATTTGGACCTTCGATCAGTATATTTCAGCAATTTAATTCTGAAATACAGTTTTCAGTTAACTTAGAAGGGTTTTGTGCAAAAAAATATTCAAAATTCATTCACCCGATATATATTAAAAAATGTGATTTTTCCTGTGGCCTCAGTGTGATCAGTGCTTCATTTAAGTCACACCATATATATGTGTTGTGTACATGTTTACATACATGTATCCATGATTTTGAAAATCGCAAAATGTAAAATCTAAATATTTTCAGCATATTGATAAGACCGTAGGTGAGGATTTGGTGGTCCTGCTAGGAAATTACAGATGGTATGCACGAATATGAAGACTTGAGAGCTCTGGGATGGTCCAGTGTGCACACACTATAGGCACACAGTTAGGTTAAACTGTATATGAGCCAGAACTTGGACAGTGTCCCCAGGGTTGTCTATTTTGTGACTTTCAAACTGAAAGCTCAAGTATTTCTTGTTAACAGAAATTTACTTTATGACGGGGTCTTCAATATCTTCTCCAGGGCAGTTACAAGGTGTTTTGAGGGTTGAATGAGAAAACTTGTGATGTCCATTTTTTAAAGAAATTTTTAGCACTGCAAATGTTGATGTTATTACATATATATATATATTAAAAGTATTTCAATAAATTATCCATTTTGTTAATAAATGGTTGAAAATGAATAAATTGAAACCAGAGAGAAAATCAGTGATCAATGGTAAATCATACTATGTCACAGTTCAATTACTCAAAAGTGCAAAACTGTGACATCATGAGTTTTTCATTGAGCCCTTCCATATATGGTATTCAGTTGCCAATCAGAAGATCAAATGGCCCAAGTAACAATGTTACATGTATAAATTATAATACATTAGCTTGGGGAGGAGATACAATGTACTTTTAAATCAGTAACATATGGGAAAGCTCTTAGTTTCCTGAACAATGTCACATCTTTTTTTTTATTTGGAGTGATTTGCAAATTCCCCTTAGTTTCTCTAAGAACAGTACAATCCACTTATATCGACAGCCAATTTATCAACATTTTGACATATCGGCATATTTTCCAATTACGGAATTTTTCCTTCAATATCTGTACTCAAGAATTTCTCTCATATCGACTTTTTTTTCTGCCCACCCCGCTTTATCGACATGCATCTGATGGGTACCTAGTGAAATCCATGAACATAAATGGGGTAAAATCTCATGCTAATGGTCAACACATTAGTTCTTTGTTAGTCCCCATACCCACCAAGTACTATATTGACACACATGGCTTTAGGAGGTCATGTACACAGTGTACAATAGGCTACATAAAGTCTTACCCCACACAGTACTGTGACGTGCGCATCTTGCACCGTGGGCATCACCTCCCTACCTCCACCCGCCCATCCCGATCAGTGTCGCGGTCAGTGCCTTACCTTTACCTTTAAGTAAGCTTTTCCTCAGCAAGCGGTCTTACAGGCATGCGCTGGTGTGTAGTTTGCCTGCGCCTCGCGTTGCTAGCAATGTCCCAAGCCCCCCTCCTCTCTTGTTTGCCGTTCATTCGCTTGCTGCATGTCATTGAAAGTAGACACATTTACATCTCTGTTCCTGCACAAGCGTTTATTCTGTAGCTATTACAGCACTACATTGTAGGTTTATTCTAAGCCTCTTACCGTCCTGTTTCACCATGGCCATGAAATGGAAAAACCTTAGCATTGAGATGAAACTTAACTCCTTGCTGATGTTGACAATCGTGGCCAAGTAAGGCATTCCTCACAACACTTCACCAGAGTGAAGGACAGAGAGATCGAAAGCCTAACTTCAAGCGACCTGCACCCTGAGCGCAAACGACAGCGGCGGTGGTTTAAGCAAGCTCGAAGCATCAATGCCCCTATATCTGGGCCGATCATGCAAACTCAAGCCGAGTTAATTGCTCTTTTAATTGTTGTCCTTTTACTGCTGATCTTCCCTTGTTTTTTCCTCCTTGACTTTATATTTTTATTTATTGACATTTTTATATATGTCGACTTCGAATCAAATCCACTTCCCAAAGCATGTCGATATAAGCGGATTATACTGTAATTGATATCTCCCAGGCAGAACATTTTTAGTGTTTCATTAGTGGTTTTATTTGAAACATGAGCATTTTCTTGATTCAGTGATATATATATACGGGGTGATTAAAAAGAACACACCGTAATCATTACACATTTGTTCAGTTCAAAAGCATTGTAATGGACTGAATTACAATTACGGTGGTCATTTGATAGAGGAGTTATCTAAGTTTGACTGGGTATCATTTTCACTGCTGTGGTTACTTAATTATTCCGGCTCTGTTGAATTATGGGGAGATTACATTTTTACACTCAAAATGGGGACTCGTCATGGGAGTGTAAATAAAAAATGTCATGTTCCCACAATGGAATGGAGCTAGAAGGATTGTGTAACCACAGCGATGAAATTGACACTCAGTCAAACTTGGAATACTCCTCTATCAAGTGACCACTGATTCAGGCCATTACAATACCGGTACTTAAGAACTGAATACACTGTAATGTTAATGCATGATGATTATGGCGCGTTCTTTTTGACTTACCCAGTACATGTACAGTGCAAGCTGTTATTGTTATGTCTAAATTTTTCTTCATACACTGTATGACTTTTATCAGTTTTTGCTTCATCAGTTAAAATTATGTCTGAAAGGATTAAACTAATCCTGCTTGAAACATTCTTTAGTTAAGATTATCAGAGAATAAAAGAAACATAATTTCAATTATATATACATAGCAATGTAATTTTGAAAATGTTTAATGTGACAGTTAGTCACAGTTCATTTAAATAAAGTTTAGTTTTAAATGAAATACATGAAGTCACTTAGTGACTTAGGAAAATTAATAATAAATAATGGAAAATGCTCTCTTGTGCTGTCTGTAAGATTTTGTTAGAGCAGTGCTTCTTCTTTTTCACTGAGAGAACCTTAGATGTTTAGAACATTTACATTGTCGTGTGAAGTGTATTGTTGTTTTATAATCAAGTTTTTCCCAGGGTATGAAAGGAATGGGCAGTTTCTAAAACTTACAGTTACTTACTGACGGCGTTTCCCGCAACATATGAGGGATGGCCTAGTGGTCAGTTGAAATGTTTCCTGCAACCCTTGTGGGATTGACTTTATATTTTTTTCACACCAATCCATTTTCTGCAAATGCCCAGGAACCATCACCTACCAGATTTGTTTCGTTTCATTACACCGAGTTTCGCGGAAATCGGTCGGTAACTTTTTTAGCTTTTGAAGATCAAGGAAAGTCACTTCAAAGTGAAAGAAAGGAAGGAGAACAGTAGTGATTACAGGCGTAGAGCTATGAAGGGAAAGGCAGAGCACCAGCATCTTCTTTGTCTATATCTAGTACTTCTACATCTAGAGAAATTGCTTCTGCACAGCAGGCAGAGATGTAGAAACTGTCGCTATCTGACTCATGGACAACTCAGCTATATTATAATCTACATATTCCAACATTTTCCCCAAATTCTCGTGAAACCGAAATCTGATTCATCTTTAAAAAATCAGTAAACAATAACTATGACATGATCCATTTGTGTTCTCTGTATCAGACTGTTATGGGACTATGATAAGTATGTTTATTATTTTTTTGAAATTCTTCTGAAAATGCCAGTCCTCAGTCAGTGTATTCAAACTCAAACCAAGCTCAGTCTTCAGTGAGTTAATATGTATTTCAAGGTTTCTGAAAAATGGCCACTTTCTGTGTTCTTGTCTGTGACTTGACTTCCTGACTATGTGTATTAAATCATAAATGCCAACATGTGCTATAGTACTGGTATCAAACATCTCAGCCAGGGGCTACATAGCATGAAGCAAGTTGTGTAAATAAAGAAAGACCAAGTTATGATAGGTACTCTAAGTTTTAAATTCATGGACATTTCCACAACTGCAGCTGTATATTTAAATTTGCTTATTACTGGACATCATGCATTCACAACATTGTCTGCATGACAGATATGTTTTGTTTTTTTCTTTGTCAAAGATTTATGGCAGCCCTACATCACTGTTACAAACTTTCATTAGTTTCAAAGCAACTTTACATGTCAGAGGTCTACTTTTGTATCGCCACCACCATGTGTTCTGTTCTGAGGATACCAGGCTAGCAAGTCTGCTCACTAAATGAGTCCATGTTGTAGCAAGTCATAGAGCTTTGTATAAGTACTACATGTACTACATATTATACTGAAGAGTGGACCCATAACATTGCCTTAACAAAACACCCTGTGTCTTGCTTGCCAACACTGGATGCCATGGCCATGGAGGCATTGCTACTGTATTTTGCTATGCTTAGTGTTCTTTACTGCACACAGAGTTGGTCACTATTCTGATCTTGATCTTGTGAATCTTTTCTTGTTACCAAACAGCTTTTTATTTTATATCGAGAACTACAGCAAGGACAGAATACAACAGACTTGCAATCATGAGATAATGACGTGAATTTCGTTAATTCGTGAAATTATGAACACATGAACAGCATTTACTAGCTGTCTTTCCTTCATGGGCATGGCTCCACATTCAGCATGTGTAATGTCATCAGTCCACTCTCCAGTTAAAATAGCATAAGCTCCTTATAGCAAATAGAGAAAGGACAGCATTGTTTTTTTGTTCAGCAGCTTTCTCACATCCTGATGATCCTGTGTTACTATGAACTATTAGCACAATGAATGTGATCCACTATAAGTAAGTTAAAGTCAGCTTGCTTACCAGTAAAGTTTGCTTGAAGTTGAAGTTAACTTCTCTTGACAGCTGTTCTTATACATTATTTTAGTTTTTCCCTTTTAGACTTAGACCTTTTGTATTGTGTAATGTCAGTTTTGTTTGAAGTCAGCAATTTTGTTACGGTCCAAAGAGGTTGGCTCTAAATCAGATTTTACTGTATTGGTGATAGTTTTATTTTAGTATCCTTCGATACACGTGATGCTTACTTGTTTTAGATTTCTGTCTTGCTGGAGTGGAAACTGATGTGTAAGTGTATTTAAGTCTGAGGTGAATACGTGATATATTACACAACACAATGCATCTTGGGAATACATGTATTGATTTTTATTGTGACACCAATGCATACTGTTGCAATGTACATGTAAATGCTCAAACAAATGTTTACTTAGTAAGTTACAGCTTAACCTTGACTGTGATGACCCCATGAAATCATAGGATACTTAACTAGGTCACCAATGTTGAGGTCATGATAAGTGATAAATCCATGACATTATGCAGACCCCACATGGCCCACCAATGATGTCTTCACACTATCCTGAAACTTTTATGTCACTTTAGATTTACTCAATTTTTGGTCCAAAATGGACTTGTCCAGTGACCTCAGTTGACAATTTTTGTTGGAACGGTGTAAGGCAATCCTGTTTAGGTCAGCAAGGAAATACACATGAGTAGCAGTTCAAATTAAAAAATTCATCCATTTTAAAGGCATTTTGTTCATTAAGTTGTATTAGAATTTTTAAAGTACAAGTCAAATTTCTGTGAAAGTTTTTGTGACTACGTCCGATGTCTTGTTCTCATCCCCTCAAAAATTATATCATTGATGGTCATGAATCCTTGTGGTTGTCACTGGTGGACTGTGGTGGCATGTGATGGTAATACATGTACATGTAGTTAGTTATGGGCTGTGAGGGGACCGTTGAGCGTGGACTGTGGGTTTCCTTGTCTGTCTCTCGCTCGTCTCATTTTGATTTTCTCCACAGAGCTAATAAGGCCATTCTACAAGTTCAATATTATGTAGTGGTGGACTTTGTACTTTGATCTGTAGGCAGTGAAACTTTTATGTTGATACAAAAGTGTATGCAGGGATGTCAATCTGTCTCTAGGAATAAGTAGGAAAACTTCCTTTCATACTCTTTAGAAGCATATAAAAAAAAAAAAAAAATAAAACTGAACTAGGCCTACATATATGTTAATGGTAAATATTACTAAATACATATAGTACCAGATTTTGGGCCAAGAGAGAAATTTCCAACAGCCAAAAAGTAGGAAATCCTACTAAAGTAGGAAATTTGACATCTCTGTGTAGGTTAGACCACTGCTCTTACCTTTGAAAACTGGGTCATGAATGTGTGTAGATGGCTCAATGTTCAGGCTACTGTGGCTACATGTATTTCAGTTATTACATCATCATGTATGTCTATTTAATATTTGAATGCATGGGATTGAAAGACTGAAAGGAATAGACTTATTGGATGGATATGAATGAGAACTGAGGAGGCAAATGTGAAATAATTCTACATAGGGGGTGTGGGTCCTGAAAATGTTTCAGGCTCAAAATATCAAAAATGGATTTTTCCAGTTTTTAGCCACTTGGATCTCTTCAGATATGAGAAAAATAACACCTGGGGCAAGAAACGTCTGCACTATGTCCTAAACTGCCATGTCAACACCACTACAACACCACTAGTAAAGACTGTATAAAGGTCATGAAAATTAAATTGCGATTTTTTCAAAACATGTTTTATTTCACTTTTTTTATCTTTAGGTAGACTTTTTTTAATAGATGTTCCAAACACATGTCCTTTATTAATTATAATCTGTCTTCCTGAACTTTGTTCATGTTCTTTAAGAAAAACAGATCTTTAATGGAAAATTAAAAATGTATATGTCTGTGAACACATTATTATTTAAATAAATTTTACATCAAACAGTGTATGAACTACAGACAAAAAAAACAAAAAAAATCTAAAAAATGCACATTGTCTTTTATAAAGAGCTCTTTCATTATTGCACATTTCAGTGACCACACTTTGAGACTATGAGACAAAGATTTTCAAAACACATTTTGACACAAAATTCAATATGGCGATGTTGTCATGGCAACGGGACACAAAAGAATGACAAAAATTCTACACTTTTACTTTAAATTGAATATGTATCTGAATCTGAAGTTTTATAAGTTCTTGTATACACACACAAATTGTTCATGGGACCTCATCCCCCACCCAATTAAGGATCTTAACTGTGTCAGTTATTTTTTGTAACCCGAGCACACACAAATGAATCCAGAAATAAAACACAAGCTCATAGTTTTTTTTGTTTTTTTTTAAATTTATTTATTTAATTTTAGATCTCACTGACTTCACAGTGAAATCTCACTGAAACATCTGTGCAGTCACACAAAGTAAACACGGTTGTTAAGCAGGGCCAACCTAGTTTTGAGAATGGTGGGAGTGTCCGCTGCTGGGCCAAGCGGGTGAGACCAGGTTACGTTACCTGATACATGTACTTTAATTCTCAAGCTTTCCCCTCTGGCTTGCATTTGGATGGCAAACTCTGTATTTTTCTTAAATTTTACAGCATAACAGCTCCACAACTACACAACTTATGACTTTCAGTCATGGATGAAAAAAATACATGTAAAAAATGAATGTTTTATGATCTTCTCACACAGTTTAATGGCAGAATCAGAACAAGAACTCCAGAGACTTTTGGACATACATGTACATGTACCGGTAGTTGTTATGTTATAGAAAGTGAAAAAAATGGGACTATCTCTCAACGTGAAAAAGACAGAAAGTATGGTCGTCTCCAAAAAGGCAAACAATCCAAAATGTAATCTGGTCAGCAAAGGAGAGAAAATAAAACAATTTAAACATGTTACAAAATTCAAATATCTGGGCTACCTGATAACGTCAGATGGTAGGAGAGTCCAAGTGAAATAAAGAAAAGAACTGTGTAATGGCCAAAGATTCATTAAAAAAAAATTAGATCAATATTAATAAAATAAACAGGAATTGAATATAGGCCTATATCATTTGCCACTAAAAATAAAAAATGAGAATCGGCTAAATATATGTGTGGTCAGTTCTTTTGTACGGATGTGAATGCTGGACAATGAACAAAGAAATAGAGAGGAGTCTGGAAGCAACAGAGATGTGGTTCATCAGAAGAATATTGAGAATATCATGGAAAGAAAAAAAATCAAAGAGTCAGTACTGAAAGACTCAAATCTGAAACGATAATTGATGGAAACGATAAGAGAGAGGCAACTGAAATTTCTCTAGGACACATCTGTCGCCACAGGAGCCAGGAATGTCTGGCTATCACAGGGAAGACAGCAGGGGCAGACAAAGAAAAACCTGCACAGGAAGTCAAAATTCATTGACAACAAACAAACGTCAAAACAACTCCTTCTTGAGGTTGGCTGATAACAGATCCAAGTGGAGAACCATGATCACCAAAGTCTGTTCCGGACAAGGCAACAAATGAATGATCTTCTTAATACTACATATGTTTGACAGTGGCATTAAGACAAAAGATAAAATTCCCTTTGAACTGGCAAAAACAAAAATATTGTTTTAATTTAATGACTCAGCCCCGAGTTATTATTATTAACAGTATAATACAAATTTTTCAAGAAAGAGGAACAAATTTACAGTTTGAAATAGTCACACCTGATACATGTACATGTATATCGACATGTAAGAGTGCAGACATTTTGTGTTGATATAAGAGAAAGTTGATATAAGAAATAAAGATGGAGTTCTTTCCTTGCAAAGGTGTGTTACTACGATAATAGCAAGAAATAGTGCTGTATTTTGACGTAAGGGGAAGAAACCGTGCCCCTATCGAAATATTGATAGTTATTGCCCAGCACCCGTTCTTTAGTTGTTTAAACTTTTTGTTTTGATGTTTAGCCCTCAAAAGGATCACTGGTAAATCTTGCGTGCAAAAATGCAAACGGCAGGGGTTTGATCTACTACTGATACAAGTGTAAGTGATAATGATCAAATGAAACACAAGACCAGTTCATTGCACAAGTCAGACAAGATCTAGAGATCTGGACAGCACTTGGGTGCATGCGTAAACATGTCACATGTTGATCTATACAAACAAACACACACACAAAACTCTTTGCCCCTTGCTGACAGTACGACAGTCCAAACTAGACACAAGCTTTTCTTTCCCTTCCAGCGGAGCCACAGGGTCACATGGGGTTTTGTGTAGGTCTATTGTGTCCACCACTCCTCTCCTCTCCTCTGACCATCCAGCCTGACACACAAAGGGCACGCGGCTCCTCTTCTAAATTCTAGTTTTGAGCCAGCTAGGAGGGACGAGACGATGTCTTTTGCATAAAAATAAGGCCTGCACGGCTTAGCAAGTTTGATCGTCATGTCGATATAACTTATAAGAGAAATCAAAAGGAGAGGATGTCAATACAGAGGGATCTAATTTACTAAAAAAAAAAAGAGGAAAAACAATCGGGACTTGATAAATCATGCAGTTAAAAGAGGAATGTCTTTATAAGGGATGTTGATATAAGTGATGTGCACTGTAGTTTGCTATACTCAACATGTTATTAATATTGACAAAGTTATGGACTCACCTGCTCATGAAACGGGTCGTTTTTAACATTAACAAACACTATGAATTTGGCCTGATTTTTCTTATTGAATGCTTTAAGGACAATGTCACAGTTGTAATATATATTTTTGTAAATGAATGTTTAACATTCTTATAGTAAGTAATATTCAAATACCATTGTATTACTAAGTACTATTACCTTTTTTTGACAGCTGTTTCTCCAGCAATCCACAATAACAGTCTCATCAGAAACTAATGATTATATATATGTACATGTTTCTAACCTTGCACTATTTTGGTACTAGAAGTACAGAACCTTAACTAGCTTTGCATGACTCTTACTCTACATCATTTCACTGTATTTTAGTGCAATTTTTTTACTGATGTAATTCCTCACATCATTTTTTAAAACAATGAAATATGCTGGCTAGTCAAACTGGAGACTGTTTACAGGAATGAGTTTGAAAACCTCCACAAACATTTCTTTTTAAGCAGATTTGTTGTGTATAAGAGTACCTGTGATTACATTTTCAATGCTGAGATGTAATCTCCCCATCAGAAAATCCCTCATTTTTTGATAATCCTTATTTCAAAGAGTTTGAAAGTATTTAAACGCCCACCGCTGCTGAGAAATGCAAAACCTTGTTAAAAAAAAAAAAAATGCCATTTACTTTATTTCATGTACTTTTAAAGTACAGTTCAGTTAAAATAAAGTTCATAATTATCAGAGCTCCATAACTTCTGACTTTTCTGGGCTATTAAGTCTGCTCTATGAGTCCCGAGAAGGTTTCTTTAACAACTCACAATGTTATGTCAGCTTGTTATCTGATAAAGTTAGTACATGTATATAATCTGCCTTTCCTTGTAGAAGATCTAAAAGCACAGGTGCAACATGACTTGTTTACTATTCTGTTGCAAATGTCCTGGACTTCGCTGTGCCCCTCACTCATTTTTTTTTTTTTTTTGTGTGTTTTTTTTATTTTTATGGATCATGCACAGAGCAAATGTAGATCTAGAGCAAAAAAAAACTGTAATTTATACAACCAATGGGAGAGGACCTTACTGTTTTCATACTTACATATACCAGTACTATTATGTGTTGCTCTATTATAACCAAAGTTCATTAATTATTAGTAATACTAGGATGTCCCTCTTACCCAATTCAGGTAAGTGTGCAAGAGAGACAAGACATGTTCTTTCTTTTATATTATGAAACCACTATTGATGTTTTTTTTTTTTTTTTTGTTCTTTGTTTTTTCAGAGTGTCTAGACGGACTTAAGTCCAGCTAGCCCTCAGGTCTATTCGGACTTACTGTCATTTCCCCTGTATTATAATGTTTATTTTCAC